>PVLD010008717.1:0-12929 GCA_004027595.1 Dinomys branickii
CCCCCCACCCCCGACCTGTACAGAGGCGGGGCAAGTGTCAGCCTTGGCGAACTGTTCAGGCTCTCCGGTCCCATCGCTCCTTACAACAGAAGAGTTTTCAGTCTGTTGTTAGAAATTAACTGAACCACTCTCTGACCTCCCAGGTCCCCAACCAAAAGCCACAAAGGAGTGGGGCTCAGTCTCCCGCAGGTTCTACAGGTCCCCTCCTATTTGAACTGCCATGCAAGAGCTATCTGCTCTAATGAAGCATTTACTCTTTGCCCTTGCAGCTTCACTGTGTTCGCTTGTAAGAGCTGGTAAGCGGTAGTTACTGCGTTCATACAGTGTCTCGCTAGGTTGTTATTGTTAGATCTAAAATGTCTCCCAAAGTCTTACACGTATGGCAGGTGATTGGATCAGGAGGCCACTATACTCGTGGACTCACTCATTGATTAGTTCGGTAGCTAATTGTCTTGTCAGAAGCTGGGACCTGGTTAGAGTGAGTCATTGGGGCCATGACCTGAAAGGGTGTATTCTTTTCAATTTTTTTTGAGATAGTAGCTCGCTTTGTAATTCAAACTGGCCTCAAACTCACAGTGATCCTCCTGCCTCAGCCTCCCAAATGCTAGGATTACAGGCATGTGCCACCATACCTGGAAAAATTATGTATTCTTTTCCTCAGCTTCTTCCTTTCTCTCTCTTCTTCCTAGCGACCACAGGGGTGAACAGTCCCTCTACCATGCTCCGCTGCCATTCTAGGTCAGTCTTGCAACCAGTAAAGAATTAGACGATATGAAAAGTAATCAACAATCCTAATCAACTATGAAAACTTCAGTGGAAAATTCCAGCTCTCGGAAAGGTAAGTGAAAAGATAGAATAGCAACACTTGAGGACCAGGTAGATGTAACAGAACTTTTACTCAATAACAAGAATAACGAAGGAACAAAAGATGATCCAAAGCAAAACAGTGATCTTTGGATTTAGAAAGTCACAGAGGTTAAGAATAAAGATATAAAAAAATTTGTTCACTGAAATTATTGCAGAAAATTTGCCAAATCTAGGGAATGAGATGGATACCCATGTAAAAAGGCCTTTAAAACACCAAGTAGATACAACCAGAAAAGAACTTCTCCATGAAACACCATAGTCAAAATCCGGAGTTGAACTGGATCAGACTCAGAGTTGCACACCAAAATTGGTTAGAGAAAAATGTGAAGGTATCTAAATACATAAATCCATCAGAGTAACAGTAGATTTCAGGAGAACTTGCAGTGAAGTTTTTCAAACCCTAAAATAAAATTAATTTGCAACTTAGATATGGTGACCTACAAAATTATCCTTCAAAGTTGATGGAAAAATAAAGACCTTCCATAACAAAGATAAATTAAAGAAATTCATGGTCACCAAAACAGCATGGCTGAAATTACCTAAGGGCATCCAAAATAAAGACAAGAAGAATGGTAAATCCAAGAGCCCAAGGGAAAAAATAAATCCCACTAACAGAGTGGTTAAACAAAGGAAAAACACAAAGGAATCAAGCTCGGGAAAAACAATGTAATAACAAGACACTGTACACACATTTTAAGAACAGCACTTAATGCGAATGATCTTAACTCTCCATCAAGAGACACAGACTGGTAGATTTGATTTAAAAACAAGAGCCCACTAGATACAAGAGATACACCCCACCCCTAAAGACACACAGACTGAAAAATGGAAGGATGGAAAGTGAATTCCAAGCAGCTCGTGCCCAAGCAAGAATACATATCTAATTTCTTTAACATGAAAAAGTCTTTAACCAAAAACTGATCACAACAAACAAAATTAGTACACACTGGTAAAGTGAACAACTCACCAATCACAAATATATATGTTACAATGGTTGCACCCAATTTAGTAAAACAAAAACTACTCAAAAGGACAGATAGACAATAATGCAATCTTAGGAGGGAACCTCAATACCCTATCCTGACAAATAGTGGGGCCACCCACTCGGATCCTCTTCTGTCCCTCTCTCAGACAGAAGCTTTCTTTCCCTCAACAAATATATTCTGCTCTTAACTTCCATTAGTCCTAAAACTCATTCAATTTTAGAGAACATGAACTCGCCTGATATCTTTCAGGCTGGGAGTTTTTTTCCCCTATATCACTAGTGTTTGTAAGCTCGTGTGATTGATTTACTTCAGTTAATATTTTCATCTCAGAATGCATCCATTTTCCCACCAACACCTCAAGTTTATCTTTCTTAACAGTATACTAGTACTGCATTGTGCATAGGTACCACAGGTTTTTTATCCATTCATCTGTTGATGGGCATATAGGCTGATTCCAAGATTTATCTATTATGAATTGTGCCTCTGTTAACAGAGGTACTCATGCATTGCTGTGGTGTGATATGTTTTACTCTTTTGGGAAAACACCAAAAAGAAAATAGCCAGGTCAAATGAAATTTCTATTTTTAGGTTTTCTGGGATCTGCATACTGGTTTCCATAGTGGTTGTACCAGTTTACACCCCCACTAACAATGAATAAGGGGGGTCCTTTTACTCCACAACCTCTCCATCATTTGTTACTGGGTGATTCCTTAACTGTAGTCATTTTTTCTAGGATGAGATGGAATCTTAATATTATTTTAATTTGCACCTCTCAAATGTTGAACATTTTTTCATATATTTATTGGCCAACTGTATTTCTGAGAAATGTCTGTGCATTTCAGTTACACGTTTTTTGAATGGGTCTTTAAATTTAGATGGGTTTTTTAAATTCTTTATATAGTCTACATATTAGTTCTTTGTCTGAGGAGTAGCTGGCAAATTTTTTCCCCATTTCATAGGTTGTCTCTTCACTTTGTTGCTGGTTTCCTTTGATGTGCAAAAGCTTTTTCATTTAATGAGATCCCATTTGTTGATTCTTGGTATTTCTTCTGCAACTGGGGTTTTATTTAGAAAGTCTTTGCCTACACCAATGTCTTTGAGAGTTTGGCCTATTTTTTCTTCCAGCAGATTCTTTTCTTTGCTTGAGATATGCAGACTGGCCTTGAACTTACTTATGTAGCCCAGGTTGGCCTCAAACTCACAGCAATTCTCCTGCCTCAATTTCCCGAGTACTGAGATACAGGAATGTGCCACTATCCCCAGCTAGTGTTTCTTTTCTGATGTTGAGATCTTTGATCCATGTTTTTTTAGTTTAGTGTATGATAAGAGGTACAGATCTAAATTCTACCTTCAGCATGTGGATAGCCAGTTTTCTCAACACCATTTTTAAAGCTATCTTTCTGTAAGCAAAGGAACTTTGCCCTTTGTCAAAGATCATATAATTGAGTATGCCTGAAGTTGTTTGTATGTCTTCTATTCTGTCATATTGATCCACAAGTGTATTTTTGTTGTGTTTTATTTTCTTTTGTTTTTTCCAGTACCATGCTATTTTTATAACTGTAGCTTTGTAATATAAATTAAGGTCTGGGACTGTGAGCCCCCTGCCTTGCCATTGTGTTCAGAGTCATTTTTTCCTATTCTAGATGTCTTTTGTTCCAAATGAATTTTGGAATTGGTTTCTCTAGTTCTACAAAAAAACAGTTATTGGCATTTTGGTTTGGATTGCATTAAACCTATATAACAGTTTTGCAAATGTGACCATTTTAACTACATTGATTCTGCCTACCCAGGAACAGGGAATATCTTTCTATTTTCTGATATCCTTTTGATTTCCTTTTTCAGAGTACTGCAGTGTTCACTGTAGAGGTCTTTCACTTCCTTGGTTAGGTTAATTCCTAGATACTTCATTTTTCTTGGTGCTATTGTGAAAGTTATTACTTCCCTAATTTACTTCTCAGTGATTTTGTTATCGATATACAGGGACACTATTGATTTTTGAGTGTTAATTTTATATCCTGTTACACTACTGAGTTTGATTATTAGTTCTCGAGGTCTTTTAGAGAAGTTTTTAGTCTTTGATGTAGAGGAAGGACGATGTCGTCTGTGAATAATGACAATTTAACCTCTTTCCTTATCCATGTCCCTGTTTTTTCTTGTCTGAGTGCTCTACCTAGTCTATCACCAAAAGTGGTGATAATAGATATTCTTGTCTTGTTCCTGATTTAGGAAGGAAAGTTTTTAGGTTCTTGCCATTGAGTATTACATTAGTCATTGATTTGCTGTAGATGGCCTTTATCAGATTAAAATAAGGACTCTCTATTCCTATTTTTCTTGAGGGTTTTATCATAAATGGATGCTGAATTTTATCAAGTGCTTTTTCTGCATCTATTCAGATGATTCTATGGTTTTTGTTCTTGCTTCTATGTATGTATTAAATTATATTTATTGGTTTATGTATGTTAAACCATCCCTGCATCACAGGAATGAATCCTACTTGGTCATGATGTATGATCATTTTGATGATTTGCTGTGTTTTATTTGCTATAATCTTATTGAGGGTTTTATTCACTAAAGAGATTGGTAAGTAGTTCTCTTTTGTGGCTGGTATTTTTCTGGTTTGAGAATTAAGGTAATGCTTGCTTTCTGGAATAACTTTGGAAGTACTGACTCCGTTTCAATTTCATTAAAGAGTTTGAAGAGTATTCTTGTTAGATCTTCACTACAGATCTTATAGAATTTGACAGTGAATCCATTAGGACTTGAACTTTTCTTGGTAGATTTTTTTAAATTATTTTTTTAATTTCTCTGACTGATACTGGCTTATTTGAACTTTTCAATATTTTCTTGGTTCAGCTTTGGTAGTTTTTATGTATCTAGGATTTTATCCATTTCTTCTGAATTTTCCATTTCATTAGAGTACAGGTTCTCAAAGTAGTTACTAATAATCTTCTGGATTTCCACAGAATCTGTTGTGATTTTGCCTTTTTGATTTCTAATTGCATGGATCTGGGTCCTTTCTTTCCTTTTTAAAATAAGATTGACGGAAGATTTGTCTATTTTCATAATCTTTCAAAAACCATCTCTTCAATTCATTGATTCTTTGCATTGTTTCTTTGGTCTCAGTTTCCTTAATTTCAGCCTTGATCATTATAATGACCTTCCTTGTACTAGCTTTGGGTTTGAATTGTTCTTGTTTTTCTAGAATTTTGAGGCACATCATTAATTTCTTTGAGTGTGTTGCTTTCCAAATGTGGATTCTCACTGCTATAAACCTTCCTCTTAGGACTGCTTTCATTGTGTCCCACATATCCCAGTTATTTTCTATTGGCATTATCATTTGATTATATAAACTACCTAATTTATTCTCTAATTTCATCGGTTACCCATTGGTTGTTCAAGAGGGTATTATTTGATTTCCATGCATTTGGTGCATAGGTTCTGTAGTGTCTTTTGCCATTAATTTTTTAAAGTTAGTTGTGTTGGTATGTTTGGCATACACCATAATCACATTCATCATAGGGAACTTACATCTGTGCATAATGCACCTTAATTCTTTTCTCATTCCCTCCCTGTCCTCAGTCCTTCCCCTCCTGCTCACAAACTGTGTTCCTATTGTTCCCATTCTGCTCTTTTTTGTCCTTATTCCTTCTTTCCTGCCCCTCCCTCTCCCTTGTCCCCTTCTCATTTGGACATTTTCTTCTTATTTTCCAATATCTATCCTTCATTTTGGTCCTTAGCTACCCTGTGGGTTTATCTCACAGGAGAAAAAATGAGATATTTAAACATGTGTGTGTATGTGTGTGTATGTGATTTATTTCACTTAAAATTGTGTTCTCAGGGTTACCATTAATTTCAAGTCTCACTGCACTAAGGCCCAGTAATATGCAGGAAATAATTTGGTTTTTCTATTTAATTAAGCAGGCTCTGTGGGCAAGTGTGTGGTCTGTTTAGAGAAAGTCCATGTACTGCAGAGAAGAATGCATATTCTGTTGTTATTTGGTGTAGTACTCTGTAAATATCTATTAGGTCCACTTGCTTGGAGGTTTGGTTCATTTCTGATATTTCTTTATTGATATTTTGCCTAGTTGATCTATCCTTTTGTAACAGGGGGTATTGATATCCCCCATTATAATTGTGTTGGTGATCATCTGATTTTTTTATGTCCATTAGTATTTGTTTTATGAAGTTGGGTGCACTGGTGTATATATTTGTAATAGTTAACTTTTTCTGATGAACTGTTCTCTTAATCAGCTTGTAGTGACCTTCTTTCTCTTCTGAACAGTCTTGGCTTAAAACCCATTTTATCTGAAATTGTATAGCAATTATTGCTTTTTTCTAGATTCACATTGCCTAGAGTATTGTTGTCCATCCTTTGATTTTTAATTCGTGGATATCTTTTGAATTAAATATGTTTCTTTTTGAATTAAATGTATACTGTATATTGTTGGGTTTTGTTTCTTGATCCATTCTGCCAATCTGTATCTGCTGATTGAGGGACTGAGTCCATTCACATTGAAAGTTATTACTTTTCCTGTGGCTGACTTTTTAATTTTTCCCATTTTGCTCTCCTCATCAGATGTTTTCATTCTTTTTGATATATTGGAATTATTGGCTTCATTGTCTTTTTCTAAAAGCCTGAAAAATGTTGTAATGCTGGTTTGGTGGTCACGAATTTCCTGAAGTACTCCTTGTCATGAAAATACCTCATCTGTCCGTCAAAATTTTTTGAGGTAGAATCTTGCTATATAGTTCAGGCTGGACTTGAGCTCACTGTGTAGTCCAGGGTGGCCTCAAACTCATAGTGATCCTCCTGCCTCAGCCTCCTGAGTGCTGAGATTACAGTCATGCACCACTATACTCAGCCTTTTTTTCCCATCAATTTTATTGAATGATGAATTGAAAAAGAAATCAGGAAAAATGCTTTAAATCCTATAATCAAATGACAACAGGACAACAACATATCAGAGTCTGTGGAACACAAGGAAAGAAGTTCTAAAAAGGAAATTGATAGCTATAAATGCCTATATTTGAAAAACAGAATTATCCAAAGTAAATAATTTGATGATTCATCTCAAGGTCCTGAAAAGGCAAGAACAATCCAAATATAAAACCACTAAAACAAAATATTATAAAGATTGGAACAGAAATTAATAAAAGTGAGGCAAGAAAGATACAAAAATCAAGGTATCAAAGATCTGGTTGTTTGAAGAATAAATAAAATTAATAAACTCTTAGTCAAACTCACCAAAAGGGAGAAAATGTGCACATCCACAAAATTAGAAATTAAAGAGGTGAAATCACAACAAACCCCCATGAAATACACAGGATTATCAAAAACTATACCAAAACTTATATTCCAATAAATTGAAAACTCTAGGATAAATGGACACACTTAACAATGAAATTGGACAAACATGTAAAGAACCTGAACAGAACAACAAATAATAAAGTCGATGTAATTATCAAAACTCAACCAACTAAAAAAGCTTAGAATCCAAGGTTCACCCCGAAATTAATCAGAGTTTTAAAGAAAAACTAATGCTAACACTCCTCAAACTTTTCTTCATAATTGAAAGGGAAGGAAGGTGTTCGGACTCATTGCATGGAGCCAGCTTTCCTGATGCCAGAAATGGATAAAGACCAAAAACAATTAGAAGTTGCCTTAGATGCTATTCTCTTTGCTGAGACAAAATACTCACACCCAAAATTAAAGGGGAAAAGGTACATTTAGCTCACAATTGGTAGAAGTTTCAGCCCACGATCGGCTGGCTCCAGGGCAGGGTGGCTTGGCACAGAGGCATTGAAAAGAAGAAACAGTTCACAGTGGCAGAAGATAGCAAAGCAACAAGGAAACTCCAGCCTCTTTCTGTCCCTTATATTGTATGCAGGCTACACGTTCTATGGCAGGTGTAGCCCTCACACCCTTAATCCCAGCCAGAAAGATGCCACACCAGTCAGGGGGCTGATTTACTACTCACACACCCTGAATCTCGGCATCACACACTCTAGATTCAGCCATCTCTGAAGGCCTATGACTGCATGAAGCTGTGGGGGGACATCTAGACACAAGCCATAATATCCGTGCAGACCATAGAATCAAAAATCCTCAAAAATTTCCTGACACACAATTCAGCAAATCATTAAAAAGATCACATAACATAACCAAGTTTGCTTCATGCAAAAAATGCAATTATGGCTGTCTCAGTTACTTTTCTTTCACTGCTGAGATGAAATAACAGACGCCTAGAATTAAGGAAGGAAAGGCTTATTTAGCTCACAGTTTGTGGAAGTTTCAGACTATAATCAGCTGGCTCCAAGGCAGAGTGGCACATGGCAGAAAACAACAAAAGCAACAGCAAGAGGGAGGTGCAGTAAGCTCTTTCCTGCCCTTACACTGTATGCAGGCTACCGGCCCACGGCAGGCATAGCACTCACACCCATAATCCCAGCACTGGACCATGGATCAATCACAAACTCTAGAAGCTGCCCCACGACTGCATGAGGCTTTGGGGGATATCCAGACACAAAACATGACATTGGATTAATACACATAAATCAATTAAGGTAATAGACCATATAAATAAATAAAGGATAAAAATCACATAATCATCTCAACATATGCAAAAGAAAAGCCTTTGTCAAAATCCCAATATCTTTCCATGACTATGATCCTGTTGAAAATAGGTATTAGCTAGGAATGGTGGCACGTACCTGCAGTCCCGGCACTGAGGAAAGATAACATAGGAGGGTTGCAAGTTCAAGTCCCACCAGGACAACTTAGTGTGACTCCGTCTCAAAATAAAAAGAGACTAGGAATGTAGCTTCATGGCTGGGTGCCCCTGGGTTCAATTCCTAACACCAAAGAAAGGAAGGAAAGAAGGAAGAGGTGGGGAGGGGAGAGGAGAGGAACAAACTAGCTAAAGAAGGACATAGAAGGTGTGGGCGTGGTGGCACATGCCTATAATCCCAGCACTTGGGAGGCTGAGGCAGGAGGATTGCTGTGAGATTGAGGCCAGCCTGGCCTACATAAGCAAGTTCAAGGCCAGCCTACCCTACACAGTGAGACCCTGTCTCAAAAAAACAGGACATAGAAGAACCTTACCTCAATCTGATAAAGATCATATATGACAAACCTGTACCCTCCACATCCACTGAACAAGGAAACCCTGAAAGCGTTTTCTCTAAAATCAGAAATGAGACTGGCGTGTTCTCTCTCACCACTTCCATTCAACATAGTAACCAAAATCTTAGCCGGAGAAGTCAGGCAAGGGAGAGAAGTAAAGAGGGTATGAATAGGAAAGGAAAAAATCACATTAACTCTATTTGCCTATGATGTGATCCTTTACACAGAAGACCCAAAAACTACCAGAAGACCCTTAGAGCTGATAAACTAATTCAGCACAGTGGAAGGTACAATATCAACACACAAAACTCAATAGCTCTCCTGTATGCCAATAATGAACCCACCATGGGTGAAATCAGGAAAACAACTCCATATATGATAGCTTCAAAACATTAAACATCTAAGAGTTAAACTAACCAAAAGAGAGAAAGACCTCTGTAATGAAAATTCTGGAACTCTGAAGAAAGAATTTGTACAGAACTTTAGAAAAGGGAAAGACATCCCCTGTTCCTATAGACAAGATTAACATAATTAAAATGACCCTATTATAAAAAGTGCTCTATAGATATAATGCAATTCCTCTTAGAACACCAGGAGCATTCTTCACAGAACTGAGGAAAAAACTCCTAAAATTTATATGGAACCAGAAGAGACTCAGAATAGCCAAAGCAATCCTGAGGAAAAGAAGCAAAGTGGAAGACACCACAATTCTGACTTCAAGTCATACTGCAAAGCTATAGTAATGAACATACTTTGGTAATGGCACAAAAATGGACAAGCAGACTTGTGTAACAGAAAAAAAGACACAGAAAAGCCTCCATGAATGTTCAGCCATCTGATTTTTGACAAGGTGGTCAAAAACTTCACTTCAGAGAAAAGACAAATTCTTTAACAAATGGTACTGGGAAAACATTCTCCAGGTAAAGAACATTGAAACTATACTCATATCTCTTACTCATTACTAAAATTAAATCAAAATGGATTATAACCTTAAATTTAAAAAGAGCAGGGCGTGGTGGCGCACATCTATAATCCCAGTACTTGGGAGACTGAGGCAGGAGGACCATTGCAAGTTTGAGACCAGCCTGGGCCACAAAGTGAGCTCAAGTACAGCCTGAACTGCATAGCGACACCCTGTCTCAAAAAAACAAACAAACAAACAAACAAAAAAAACCTAAATTTAAAAAGAGAAACTCTGAAACATCTGGAAAATGACATAGAAAAAACCCTCAAATCTGTAGACACAGGCAAGGACTTCCTGAACAGAAGCACAGGAAATAATATCAAGAATCAACAAATGGATTAAATCAAATTAAAAAGCTACTGTGCAGCAAAGGAAACAATCAGCACAGTGAAGAGACAACCTGGAAAGAGGAGGGGGAGGTCGCCAGCTACTCTTCTGAGAGAGGACTGCAGTGGACTGACCGACGGTGGTCCACTTTGAACCCCCAGCTGAGCTGAGTGAGCCTGGTGCTGGGTGTGGGAGGCCACCTGGCAGCATAGGAGGCAGAACTGGAGAAGAGGAGAGGTTACTGGGATCTGAAAGGCTGTTGGAGCTGGTAGAAGCCATAAGGAGCTGTCGGTTCATTTGGAGGAGCTCTTCATGCCAGCTTTCCTGATGAACCTGGCTGTTTTCATCCTCCAAGGAGCTCAGGACCTTGTTGGCACTGAGAATGGCTTTGGTTGACCTTGAGGGAGCTCTGGTCCTCACCTTGAGCATCACTGTTGGCTCCAGAGGAGAAAATGATGCACAGATCAGTCTCCTGAAGAAGCCTGCAGCACTGCCTTTCCTAATGGGAACACAGCAGTCTTCACCACTGGAGGAGCTCCAGACCTCACTGTTGCTGAGAATGGCTGTGGTACCTTCCTGGGGAGGTCTGGTTCTTACTCTGAGCATCACTTCCTGGATCCAGTGCAGATCCCTCAGCCTGCTAACACAGATCCTTCATCCTGCTGGTACAGCCTTTCTAGATTCCACCACTGACCTTTGGGCCTTGCCTGTGCAGATCCGTGAAACAGGGCTGCATGTGACATTGTTATGGGCTCTGGGCTTCCAGTTGGATTCTTGGGAAGCCAGCCTTGTTATGACTCTAGGTCTAAGTGGAATTCATGCAGGACATTATCGTGTGATCCACGCCCTCAGCTGGATTCTTGGTCTTAGTGTGTGGACAGATTTCCTTCACTCTTTGGTATATCATTCTTCGAGTGGCTATTATAAATAATCTTAAAAATATTATGTCCTGTATGACATTGTTCCCCTTGCAAATATTCCCCAAACCAATACAAGGACTAAGACTTAGAATATATAACTCAAAAAATGAACCCCCAAAAGCAAATGACTCAGTCAAAAAATGGGCAAGTGAACTGAGTAAATGCTTCACAAAAGAAGTACAAATGGACAATGAGCACATAAAAAGTGCTCACCACCTTTAGCCATTAGGGAAACACAAATCAAAACAATGCTGAGATTCTTTTTTACGCCAATAAGACTGTCACTGAGAACATAGAAACAACACATATGGCTAGGACGGGGGAACAAACCCTTCTACATCGTTGGGGAATGTAAGCTAGCACAACCACGACGGGACTCTGTATGCAGATTCTACCAAAGCAAAGAGATAAAACTAGAAATTCCATTTGACCCAGCTATACTTCTTTCAGTATAATTCTGAAAGAGCTACAGAGATCATGCCACACTGATACATGCATATACACACTTACAGCAGTGTAACTCAGAAGAGTTAAGCTCTGAAAACAACCTAGATACCCATCAGCAGGTAAGAGGATAAAGACAACATGGTTTATAGACAAAACAGACTGTTATTCAGCCATAGAAGAGTGAAATCATGTCATTTACAGGGAAGTGGGTGGAACTTGAGACCATGCTAAATGAAGTAAGTCAGACGGGGACAGCTAAATAGTGCATGGTTTCTCTTATATAAGAAATATAAAACAGAAGCAAAAGAGAAAAATTAAGGAGCAATGGTATGAAACCAAGAGAGAGACTTTTTGGAGATGTGCAAGGGGTGGGGTGATATATAAATTCCCCAAGGTGAATGTAAATTATTATGCACTGCAAGTATACACTAATTAAAAAGGCAACACTAAGCAAAAACCTATTAAGGTTCTATTAGAACTACATCAGTGTCTTTGAGAGCAGCACTATCAATGACCCAACTGATTCCCACTAGATCCACCACAAACCCCTTCTCTCAGACAGGGTCTCACTGTGTAGCCAAGCGAGCCTTGAACTCAGTATGTAGCCCATGTTGGTCTTCACCCCATGCATTCTACTGCCTCAGCCTCCTATCCACAGCATATGTCCAGTTCTAGATCTTACCTCTTAAAGGTTCTATGACCTCTTCACATTACCACTCAAGGGACCAAACTTTTAACACAATGAATCCTTCAAGGACAAACTACTTCCAAATCACAGCACATGGCACACCCTGTACTCCCATTTTTGGATCACCCTGAAAAATCAAGAAAAAAAGAGCCAGAAGTGCTTTCAGGCTAACACCACAGATGATACCAGTGCAGATTCAAGGGACTACAGTCAGAGGTCTCATTGTTGAAAAGTAGCCAGGATGTTAGCTTTGTGGGCTTCTTTCCAAATATATGTCACTCTGCCACCCTCCCTACACTGGGCTTGACCTTCTTTTCTTAATTGTCACTGACCCAAATGGGAATGTTGATCCCACATGTAGTGGTTTATTTATTTTTTTTATTTTAAAGACAAAAGAATGGAGACATATGAACCAGAAAAGCCATAAACAATACAGAAAATACAAAGTTATACAGAATATAGTAGGGAACTAGCACTGGATGTTGTATTACCTAGTTATCTTCACATTAGCTAACACAAAAACATTAAAGGAAATACCAAATTATAGGGAAGATAGTAGGGAATTTGCACTGGATGCTGTATAATATAAAGTTATCTTCACTTCTGT
>PVLD010008717.1:13029-82096 GCA_004027595.1 Dinomys branickii
AGTTACACAGATGATGGCCCTTTTGATCAGTTCGTTTTTTCTCCTCCCTCATCTCCGTTGCCCTACCACTCAATCAGTTATCTTCCCTGTGATAATAACTGTACTCCTGGGTTTATCTATATCCTTGGACTCTCGCCTTGGGAAGAGATATAGCTGCCTCAGACTATACTATAACATACAGGGGTGTATACAAACTGCCGTGGTTGGAGGTGGGAGAGCCCATATGCTCACAGCGGACCGCCCGGCTCCACCCTGTCGTCGTGCTATGGGTGGGGGCAGGTCCAGTCCATGAGGTGCCCTGAGCTGAGCCCACAGCAGAGCAACCACAGGGCCCACTGCGGGGCAGCCGCATGTAGTGGTTTAAATCAAGACCGTTCCTCCAAGATTCATGTGCTCATAGGCTTCTGAAAGGGGACTGGAACCTGCAATGATATAGCTGAATCGCTGTTAGGAGGTGGGTTTGGGTCAGAAGAGCTGGTCACTGGGGGTGTGGCCTGGAAGGGGTGTCTCCCTCCCTGGCTCCTCCCTTCGCTGCTTCCCAGCCACCGTGACCAAAACAGCAGCTTTGCTGGTTCCCCTGCACCACGCCATTTCTGGGTTCAGCCTGCTGACCATGGACTGAAATTTCTGAAACCCTGAGCCAAATTAAGCCCCTGCTTCTCTAAACTATGAGTTTGCGAATTTCGTCACAGAGACAAGAGGCTAAGAGAACGATACTTTGGGAGGTAGAGGAGGGGACCCCTTGTTCCTATTCCATCTTCCTGGGGCCACCTCTTCCTGTCTATGCCTGTCTGTGCAGGCTAAGAGGAAAGGTATGTCCGGACTCAAGCACAGTTTCCACTGAATAAAATATCCATAAAACACGGAACATCCAATCCTGTTAGTCTCAAAAAGCTTCGCTCTGGCAAGGCAAGGTGGCAAATGCCTGCAGTCCTAGCAGTTCGGGAGTCTAAAGCAGGAGGAGGGCAAGGGAAAGGCCAGCCTGTGCAACTCAGTGAGACTCTGTCTCAAAATATCATAAAAAGGTCTAATGTGTAGCTCAGTTGGAGAACGCTCCTAGATTTAACCCGCAGTACCAGGGGAGGAAGAACACAGAAAGCAAAATGGCAACATGTTGAAATCAATGAATCCTATGCCCAGTGTCACGGGAAAGAGCCTACTGTATGTAGCATAAGCCCCACCATGCAGATACATACAATCAAAGCACAACATGTACGTATGCAAGTGGAAAATGAAACTCACTGATGTGTATAATTAATGTGCTCTAATGATTATAACTAGGAAAAGTGTTAATGAATGTGCACTAATAATTATAATTAGGGGAAAGGACACACTGCTGTGTGTCTGAGTGTGGGGAAGACAGAGAAGCACAGATAAACCAGTGTCCCCATGGCTGTATTCCCAGCACCTCCACCTTGAGAAGCAGCACAGCACGTGCTGCTCTGACACAGATAAAGCTGGCGTCGGCCACACCCGCACTCTAGGGAAACCCTAGAAAGGAGTTACTCACCGACTAGGGGAGGCCTGGCTAGGTTTGCCGGACTTAGGGTCACAGCATGCAGATGGGCAGCAGGAGGGCAGTAGAGTTTCTCTCTGTTTCTGTTTGCCTTTGGGCCTAAACCAGGTTGGAAGGGGAAGGAAAGGCAAAGATGAGGGAAAAGGGCTAAGAAACCAAGGCGAAAGGTTAATCATCGTGAGGCAAAAGAGCCCTCAGTTAGGTGAGTATGGAAGGAGAGAGACAGAACAGAGGAAAGGACAGAAGCCAGAACTGGATGCTCAGGTTCCAGAGACCCCGACTGATGGCCTAGGGAAGTGGAACAGGCATCACAAAGGAATTTGCACAGTGATGACTTGGGACCATAGCAAACCTGTACCCCACCTGCTTGGCCCAACCTCCACTAATTAAGAGAATATAAGGGCTTGGGACTGCTGGATCTTCTGATTTTTCAAAGTCAGTTCAAAATGCAAATTCTTATGAGTCATTCTAGTATCTAATTGATAAAACACTATTCATTGTTTTTTTTAAAAATATGCGGAGCACATTTGACCCCAAGACACCAGGGTGTATGTGTTAGTCAGCTCTCCCTTCACCGGCACACAGTGCCTGACACCCGCAACTTAAAGGAGGAGAGCTTAGCTGGTCACAGCGGGCTCAGTCCAGTCTGAAAGTTCTGAGGCAGAAACACGGCAGAAGGTACGATGGCCCGCAGCTGCTCAGTCCATGGTGACCAGGACGCAGGGCAAAGGATCAGTGCCCGAGGGGAATGAATGAGGGACCACACACGGTACCCAAGCCCTTGCCTCCCTGACTCCCTCAGACACTCGGGAGGGTGCCCCACTGGTCTGCTCCACGTTTCTTAATCCACCGAAGTTGACATGTCAGGGTTATCAGTCCTAGTATGACTCTGCTATAATCCGAGAACCCTGTCAAACAGAAACCGATTGACTTTTCCCAAAAGAGTGGCTAAAGAACAAGAATAAGGAGAAAGGGAAGTGGTACAGAAGCCAAGCAGATCAACAGATAATCAGCGCACAGAGTGGTGGCGGGTACATGGCTTTTGGAGCATGGCAATATTAATGTGGGCCCCAGGTTTTGCTACCCAAGATACTTAACCTCTGCTCCGCCACCTCTTTGTCTGAGAACAGGGGACTGATGCTGCCCCTGCGTGTGAGATGATTAGAGGAGATGCTCTATGTGGACATCCTTGGGGAGTGGTTCGTGCTCCATAGATGCTGGTCAACTTTCTTTTTCTTCCTTTCTATAGGGCGTCAGGTCCTAAGAGGGTAGCTCACTTGGTTTAGAGATTCAAATTTTTATACTATGGAAATCCATTTAAACAAACATTTTGAAGGAGTAGCAAACCTTTTGAGGACTCTGTGGAATATACAGACTTTTTTCTCGTAAAAATGTGCATAGCAAGCAATACACACAGTTTACACTCCATTTCCAGGGGTCACGGGTTCTCTGAAGCCCATTTCTGCACTCCAGGTCAGAATCATCAGTTTATAATCATTCTGTCCCCAAAAATCCAAAACCAGTACCACCATGGCAACCAATGGCTTGTGTTCACGGTGAGAGACCTGGGGTGTGTGTGAGCACTTGTGTTGCATATGTCTTGCTCAAGCAGGCTAATTGTTCCTGGCCCCAGGAACTTGCCTGTAACAGTTTCCTGGATGATCCACATCTGATTGAAATGTGCCCAGGAACTGGAAGACCCTTGGGGAGAGATGGAATCAAGGGCAGGACAAACTGCATTCAGTACCCTCTGAAAGGAGGTGATCTAAGAAATGTCCCCTGTGTGACATGTGCATGGCTGGCACTGGAGGAGGCTGTGCCAGCCCCCAGGTGGCCACATCATGCCACTTGATTCAGAAAGAAAGCAGGAACCTGAGGCAATAAAGGAGATAGGTCTCCCTGAGGAGGAGGCCGCGACTCCCTGAGAGGCACTAAAGAAACACAACTCGGTAACAGGCAGCAAACACGACCACAGCATCCTCCTACCTCACCTATGCGCTGTTCTAAACATGGTGATGTCATTTTTGGAGACTTCTTGGATATCCCACCTAGATACATTCCTCATCTTAATTGTTATACTAGACACAGAAATGGCTTTCAGATTTTTTGCTACTATAGTTTCCTAAAATTCAAGGATGGAGACTTCTAAGGACTATGTATCTGTAAATGTGCCAGGCCTTCTCAATCTGAAAACTCTGATTCCATACATTTGTATGCTGTAAACTGAGAAAAAGCAAAGCGAAGAATCTCTCAGGGAGAAAGACTGTGAAAATGAAAAAGGGGTCAGGTCTAGCACAGTTCCAGAGAACAAAGGGCATCTTCCCAAAGTTCTGAGGCCTTTAGGATCTACCAGGTGGATCCAGTTTGGGGATCTGTGTTCTCCCTTACCTACTTAACAGTTAAAGGTGACTCATGGTACCTGCAAGAAATGAATAAAATATTTTAGGAAATTTTAGTTATAGAGGAAAACCTAGATTTCAAAAGCGTTGGTTACCATCTTCAGAGCTTCTGACTTTGGAAAATGAAAAGCAGAAGTTTTCTTTCTTATTATTTAAAAATATGATTTCATAAAGAATATTTTTCCAGTTTGATTATCTATTGCTCCTTTACTACTGCAGAGAAAGAAGAAGAAATGTGACGTATATATAGGACTCCATATCCGGGAATGGCTAAGATTTGGAGTAATACCCTGGGCTCTTTTTGGAAACCTGTGTTTCATGTGTCCATAGGCTCATTGCACGTGGAACTGGCCTTGTTGCGACAGGTCACAAAGGAAGTGACAACGGCACAGTGTACTCTGTGGGGGCAGAGGAAACTGGAGGCTTCAAATGGGACCTGAGTTAAATGCATCTGCAACTTGACTGAATTTCTGAGTTCAGGAAATAAAAGGCTGGGGGGTGGGGATTTGAGATCAGAAAATTATGTTCTGTTGTACAAACTTATTTCTGTACCTCTGTGTTAATAGACTGGCCCAACCATGAACAGCCCAGCGCTTGCATGTACTTAGTGTGAATCCAGGTAAGCGGGACACCCGTGTCTCTGCATGAGATGGAAAAGTACAAGAAGATGTTGTGATAAAGGACGCAAGCCATAAAAGAGAAAGTTAGCTTTTATTGTGTTCTTTGTACACTGGCGTGTCCATTCTGCTGATTTGGAAACTGAAGCTGTTTACCCAAACGCATGCAGAAGTGACCTAACTACGAGTCAAAATAACACGTGCCCCTTCTCTACAAATAGACAGATTAATCCCGCTAACTTCGTAATATCGCTAAAGACGAACTTCTACTTTAATGGGTCCAGATTCACTCTACAAAGAACATCTTGGAGGGGGCTCGCTGTATCCTTACTTCCACAAGGTGGCAGCCTTGCTCCGCGGAGAGGACTGCCAACTACCGGAATCAGACGGCAGGGTCAAGGGTAGAAAATGCGGAAGTAGTTAGTATAAAACTTCAGAAAAGAAGTCCTCAAAATCGTGACGGTGGTTATACTGCAAATTGTTGTCGTCACATAAGTTATTCAGATTACCAGATACAAGTATGCAAAATTGGTAAAAAAAAAAACTTTTAATCATTAACTGTGTATTTTGCTGTTGTTCTTTTTTGTGTGTACTGTTTTCTATAAAATAAAAAAAAGATCAAAAAATTGTGGTACCCTAATGAAATAAACCCAGTAATTGCTTTCAAATGTTGCCACTTCAGACCTTCTGCTCCTTAGAAAAGGCATATTTTTCCAGAGCTAACCTCATTTTCAAGCGGCATAAAGACTCCTTAGATCTCCTTAGATCATTTTCCCCTTGGGAAGTGGGCAGTTCTGTCGCGAAAGTCCCGGGCTATGCCTAGTCTACCTGTGAACCCACCTCCATTCTGTTCATTCTGCGGAGTTTCACAAGTAGGATGCAGGGCCACCCCTCTCTGTCACAGCCATTTTCCCTAGAAGCCAGGCAGAAATTCACAGAAACATCTTCCCACGGTTGGTCAAGTAAATATAGAAATTTTCTGCCTCCAATTCCTACCTCTGCACACTGAACTAAGCCTTCTTAGTTCTGCCTTCAAATATCTGCTGAATATCCAGCTCATTCCTAGTCCTCCCTACTCGTTTATCCACACAACCCCGTGCTCCTTCCTATTGTCCCCCACAGGACTTTAGACGCAGGCACTTTGTGAAATACAGCTCCTAACTGATTCTATGTAGTCAGAGCATCAACCCTCAGTACACTGCTGTGAAGCCAGACTTCAGCTTTCAGCAAAAGCCAACCCCAGTATCTGCACTAGCTGTGAGTTTATCACATGAGTGGCCAATTGTGAAATTGTGGTTTCCTTAGCTTCATTGATGTGCATGGTAAATTTCCTAAAAGGGGCACTTTCAGTACTACTTCTTAGAAGCAGGCCCACTCTGCGCCTGGTAGCCCACGCAAAGGATGACAGTTGGGATGAGTCAGTGTCACACAGGAGGCAGAGACCGAGGACACAGTTCCTGCTGTGCTTGTACAGTTGTGGTGAGGGACTGCGCTGGACCATCCTCACCCTCAGACTAGCGTGACCCAGGGTCAGCTGGAGCCCTGGATGCAACGTCAAGGTCCATTGGGAACTTTTCTCCTTGAGCAGAGATGATTTGCACAGCAAGATACTATTGCTTTGCCCATTTAGCAGTCATGTCTTGGCTAAACATCCCCAATCAGAAACAATGGAGAGGACAATGGAGAGGACGTAGGAAGACCACCCAGGAAATAAAGGAAGGAAAGTTAGAGGTGGAGGCATCATAAGTGTGAATGGGGAGTGCTGGAGACGCTTTCCTTAAGGTCACAGTTTATTGAAGGAAGGAAGGCATGAGGGGATGCGTGGATAAACAGTTTTCCTCAGACAGGAAGCAGCCTTTGTGACACCGCTTCCATCCCCACTCTTTTCCCCTCTGACTCTGTCAGGTTGCTCTATGTCTCCTGTCTGCTGTGTTACCGCAAAGACCGTATCTCTGTGCCCAGTGGGGCAGTGGTCTTGGCACACACATCCTGCGCGCGTGGTGTTTGCAGACAGCAGATCATTAGTCACTGCTAGTTAGCGCTGCTTTCATGTTTCCACATAAATGAGTCCCTGCCACCCCCCCAGTCACATCTGTCCTGATTCTCTGATCTCCTTCCAGTATTTTCATCTTTGTTAGGCCCCTGAGCACCTCACTGACAATTTATTGTCTGGGGTTGAAGACGAGTGTTAGCCAGGGGGAAAAAATGGTGTGGAGACCCGAGACACAGTTGACATTTTTCCCACAGCTCCAAAGTTAGAACCAGAAACAAACTTTGGTTTCGGCCATCTCATTCATACAAAACGCCCGAAGCATGCCTTTTCCTTCTTTCTTTTTGTTTTTTCTTTCTTTCTTTTTTTTTTTTTTTTTGGTACAAGTAATTGAACAGGACCTTGCACTTGCCAGGCAGGCGCTTGTGCCACTGAGCTGTATCCCCGGCCCCCAAACGGCTCTAGACTACAACCATTTGACTATTTGCCAGTTGTGCCCGTAACAGCAGTTTGGAAAGCATGCTTCTAGAACACATTCTGAAGCAGTTCGGAAAAGAAGGCGGAGCCAGAGCAGAGGAGGAGGGGCTGAGGGAGGGTCACAGCAAGAGGCCTCAGCCTTGGACTTTCAGAGTCTGTTCTCCACGGCCCTGGCAAGAACCCACGGGATGTGACACCAGCATTAGGAAAGAAGGTGAGAGTAGGCGTTGGAAGATGGAAGTAGAATTAATTTATATCTATCAACCTCAATTTTCCTGATGAATCTCCACAGGATAATAATGAAGGTAGATGGGGTTTTGAAGAAAGAAAGGCTGTGCCCATCCAGGAGAGGAGAGACGCATTTACAGTTCAGCAGCCACTGGAAATCCTACAGCTCAGACTGAAGCTGCTTGTTCTTCCGGAGAGTGCCGACGATCTCACCCCTGTTCCCTCTGCCAGGTGTTCCCTCTGCCAGGTCTTCTTCATCCCGGTCCCCCTCTACTCTGCAGGCTGCTGCCTTGCCGCAAGGGCCCACACCTCCAGCCTCAGTGTCTCTGGGAAGCCCGATCCTCCTCCTTTCTTGTAACTGTCGGTGATAATTCTCACTACCAGGATTTACCACAGGGCCCTGTGGCTAAACACCCTCCAGCAGGCCCCTTGTCTATGAGATGAAAACCAAGATTATTTGTGGGGTTTTGATAAAATGAAAACTGACAACAAATTTTCCCCATCCTGTAATGTCGCAATTTTGCAAAGTGACTTGGCCGCTCTTCCTGTGAAGAGCTGTCTCGCCACCCCTTGACTTGGGCTTGGACACATGACTTGCTTTGCCAAGAGGACAGCAAACCTGATGCACACAGAGCCTTGAAAAGCAACTGTGATCTTTCTTGCTCATCTTTGTGTCCTTGAAAAGTCACATGAATGAGCTCGAGCCAATGGGTTAGAGATAGGGGCAGGACAGAAAGAGGGGGGAAGAGGGGACAGTCCTCACCCATATTGCAGCCAAGGTCATCATCACTCAGTCAAGCCCAGCTGACCACAGGCACATGAACAAGCAAGCCTCAGCTAGACCAGTGGAAGATCTGCCCCCCTGAGCTTGCCCGGAAATACTACCCCCGGGTTAATGAACTAAACCACTACATTTTGAGATGGCTGAAGGCCAGGACTGAGTTGAGATAACTGAAGCACGTGGGATACAAAATCTAAGGAGGCTTCTCTGGAGCTTCCATGATCATGAGCCATGTGCTCCTGTCACCTATCTGTCCTTTTTTACGTCACCCCACTCACCGACCCCATGCCTGGCCCTGTATAATGGTTACAACTGCCATAGAATACTAGACAAGGATCTTTTTGATCTGCTCCTGGAAAGTTTATTTTGGTGCCTCATAGCACGTACACCACGGCCACCGCTCCCTTAATCTCCCTGTTGTATACTGTAACATGTTCCCCTCCACTCCTTCCTGGTGGCTTCTGGGCACAAGGCCAGCCACCTTCCCCAGGTTTGCCAGCAAGTTAAGAAACATGCTGATACACTGTGCTGCACAGGAAGGTCACTGATGTTTATCTGGGTAACCCAAGTTCTTGACCTTGGACTTTGGATAGGAAAAGATGAAGAAAATCTACCAGAGAACAGAAATAATAATTTGTTAAGTCTTGCCTTTGAAGATCCACCTAGAACACTTAGATTATGAATCACCTTCCAGAAACAGCTTCCCTGAACCATTTACATACCATCAATTTTTTCTGCCAAGATTTCCATGAGATTCTTGCCTCTCTTGAGCTAGCTTGCCAGGGGATTTTGTCTCGGAAATCACAAAATTTTACCACCTTAACTCTTTACCGCTTTACCTCCTTCTGTTCTCCTCACAATTTATGTTCTGCTCCTTGAAGTCTACATCATGTCCTGCATCTTTACTCAGCTAGTTCTTTTGCTAGAAGACCCTCTCTCTCATGTCTCTGGTAGAGGACACTGTTGGCCCCCACCAGATGCCTGTTAAGAACCAGATGTGACCCTTTAATCCTATGTGCCATCCTCCAAGGTCTGCGTGCTCACACCCTATGCCTGTGGCCCTCAGAAGACTGCTCTGTCTGCACCTGACATACCTACAAGTTTTGCGTACCATTTCCCATCCCTCTGGGTGGACATAGCCAATGACAGACTAGGGTAGAAGTACAGCGAAAGTCCAGTAACAGTCTCTCCTGTGCCTTTGATTCCAAAGAAATGAGAATTCACCAACTTTATCTCAGTCTTGTTAGTGCTTTCAAATGTGTCACTGTTCCCTGAAAGACTTTTAATCAAACCTGAAAGCAGCAGGATGAGAAAACAATAAGAAGACATGAGACCACCCCTCTGTCCTCTGCTCTTCCTCATGTGAAGAAAGTTTTCTCAGTGAAACTAACACAGCTGCTAAAACACTGTGTGATGTTACACTGCTGAGTCACATGAGGGAGTGGCAAGTTTAAATCCCTAAGGTCCCTTATAAGAATTTCTGAAGGTAGATTTTCCCCACTCGAATTTCCAAGGTTTGATTTTGAACCTCTGTGCAAGATTTAATTTCATTCGATCAAGCTTCATCTATTTTGACTTTGTTTACCGCCAAAGCAAAATGAAATCTGTGAATATTGCTGTTGTATCGGTTTTATAGTCTGTTCGGTCTTCATCCTGCTGAGTGACAAAAACTAGAGCAAGACCAGGACGGAGCTACAATGCCTTTGTACTATTGCAAACCATATCCAAGTGGACAGTGACTCAGTAATTCACGTTCTATGGGAACCATACCCCAACAAGCTCTGAATTTGAATCATTCTGGGATACAGACTGCATTTATTTCCCAAAAGGATGAGAAGAACAATTTTTAAATTGCCAAAATAAAGCTTTAATAAGTTTTTGGAATCCTTTTAATTAGTGGAGTAGAATTCCATAGCAATTTAAATTTGCACAGACAGATAAATCTGAGTTCTGCCACTTA
Source organism: Dinomys branickii (assembly GCA_004027595.1). NCBI lineage: Eukaryota > Metazoa > Chordata > Mammalia > Rodentia > Dinomyidae > Dinomys > Dinomys branickii. The sequence goes on from PVLD010008717.1 coordinate 22,998, forward strand.
CTACTCTTATGAACCTTAGCAAATTTTAATTCCTCTAAGCCAACTCCAGTGCCCTTTCAATGAGTCTGATTATAGTTTCCATTTCTTAGAACACCTGTAAGTAAATGAGTTTATTTATATCAAGTGTTTAACAATACTAATTAGCAAATAATACTAATATTTTCTATTTCTAACTAATGGATATTTGAGGGGTACCAGGAATTGAACTCAAGACCTTGTGCTTGCCAGGCAAGTGCTTGTGCTGCTGAGTTATATCCCCATTTCTAACTAATGGAAATGCCAGAGAGAGGGTAACTGATTCAAAAAGGACCAGTAGTCTTCATGGAGATGTAGACATTTGAGCAGAAAGTTGGTGATGAAGAGGTGACGAGCCTTGGGAAGAACATTCCAGGGCAAAGGAATGGGGAGACCAAGGCTTAGCATGTCCACCTACTGGTGAGCGGAGCATGCATGACTGGATCTGAACGACTGGAAGGAAGAGCACCGAGAGAAGATGAGGCTGGAGTCTGGCAGGCTCAGATTTCACTCTGAGTGAAGTGAGAATTTACCATCACAGTATGGACAATGATATGAGCTACGTAAGTGGACTTGTGTTCAGAATGGCTGCCTTTAGCTGGTACTGGCAAAGGGGCCGTAAGAAGGCAGGGTCTGCTAGATTAGTACAGGAATCTGGCAAAAGATGGTGGTGAGAATTAGAAGTTATCAGTTTCTAGATATGTTTGGAGCTGAAGCCTCCAGCAGCATTGATGTGCAGTGAAAGAAAGAGGCATAGGGGTGGCCATGTGATTTGGCAGAGCAACCCAGAGGGCTGCATTTGTGTTCAGTGATTGGAAAGATGCACGGATCTGCGAGGTCTGTCAACCAGGACAAGGCAGAGTGACAAACAACCCCCACCTCTCAGTGGCTTCCCCCACAATCTCCTTCTCACGAAGAGCATTCACTCCGGAGCCCAGGGAATTGGAGGCATCATAGGACCCTTGTTTTCATGATCTCTGCTGCACCAGAAGGGGCACAAGAGCTGCACTCTGGTTTCTAGTGCTCCTACTGAAAAGCAAAGTTGCTGTCACCCACATTTCAAGGGACAAACACAGAGCTCTTCTAACTTCAAAAGGAAATGTGAGAACAACCTCCCACAGAACTGGAAAACAGAAAGGTAAAAATTTAGGGCATGTTAAACACCATGATACTTACTTTGGTGGGAACGTGAATTAGCATAGCCACTATGGAAGTCATATAGAGATTCCTTAAAACACTACAAATAGATATACTCTTCGACCCAGCTACCCGTGCCTTGAAATATACCAAAGGAATTAAAGTGAGCATACTATAGAGACACCTGGCTATCCATGTCTATTGCAGCACAATTCATAATAGCAAAGACATAGAACCGGCCTAGACAAGTATGGATAGGTTCTTGTAACAGGTAAATGGATAAAGAAAATGTGGTATATATACACTAAAGCGTATTATTCAGCCACAAAGAAGAATGAAGTTATGTTCTTTGCAGGAGAAAGGATGGAACTGGAGATCACGATGTTAAACAAAATAAGCCAGACTCTGAATGACAAACATTGCATTAGAGAAAATAAATGAAATTTAAAAAAATACATGACATGAAAGTAGAAGGAAAACTAATATTAAACCAGAGGAAGAGACGGTAAATTAGGTCAAAAGGCTTAGAAGAGGTCATAGAAGTGAGATGACCTAAGGTTTGGGCTTCAAGATGCACCCACTTCTGGGTGAAGAGAAATCCTACAGCAGTGATTGGGGGGTCACCAGGCAGCAGACACCCTTTAAGCCAAGGGAGCCGGGGAGGTCACGTGTGCAGGGTGTACAAATAGAGAGGCCTCGAACCCTAGGACAGCCCTATGTTCGGAAGAGCGACCACAAAAGCTGAAAAGAAGCCAGTAAGATTCAATCAAGAAAATAATTCTCCTCTTCTCTCTGTGCTGAAATCACACTCACTTTCCTAAGGTGGCCATTATTTTTATTATATCTCTTTCTTTTAAACTAGGGTGAAGATGCTCTGATGCCCTGACTTTTTTTATTTCCAAGGGGTGAAGGGTGTGCTGGTAGTCAGACCCAAGGCTCACTGTGCAGCTGCTCTCCCAGCTTCGATTCCCGCTCACGTGAAGCGTGCCCACATGTTGGTCAGTTTCGTCAGGGCCTTTATCTCTACCTTCTTAACATTTTAAAGACCCATCTCTATTGTCTGATATGAGGCAAGAATCTCCTGTCCTGAGTCTCTAGATTACAGGATTCTCCAAACCCCCACTTCCCACCCTTTCTCCTCTACCCAAAGCCAGCATAGAACCTTTTCTCCGCCTGGCTCCTGAGCACCTCTCAAGCCTCGGTGTAACCCTGTTCTCGGCCATCACAGAACCGGGTCTTTGAGTGCAGAACTTCGTCTGTGGCCTCTTCGCAGATGCTGCCAGCATGACAAGAGCCTTGTGCCGTTTAGGACAAAGTGCCTTATCAGGGAAAATGAATCACGACAAGAAAGCAGCTTTCCCTCCAGGTGCACGCTGCCTTGCTGTGCTCCGAGTGTAACCCTGGGGCTGGGGGACTGGGTGCACTTCACTCTGTGTCCACGTCCACCTCCCTCCACCTTCTGCGGGATAAAAGGATACACCCATGCACGGGTGGTTGGCCCTGTATCATCCAGAGCAGGAGCTCCCCAGGCAAATTTATAAAATCTCAGGTGAGTACCCAATGCAAAAAGCCTCCTGACTGCCTACGCTAAGGAGCTAAGAGATTAAAGGAGTTGATGGCAGCACTGAGGAGAGACCAACTCCAAACACCTGCTGCTCTACAGGGCCGTTTCCCCAGGAGAAGATGAGCTCCGCCCGCGGACTCGCTGCTACCGCGGTTTCTCTGACAATACGCAGTACAGTTCAGATAGATGCTCAGTCAAGCTCATCTCTTTGCAGAAAATCTGTGGATTCGCAGGTGCTAGAGTAGTGAACAACACCAAGAACTGTGTGGAGGACTGAATGTGGGGAGAACCGCAGGCAGGCTGGCCTACTTCACAGGGAATTTATTCAGGACTAGGCGACAGTCCTACACTGTGGTTCTGGTCCCAGGCCCATCACCAACCAGCCTGATGGCTAATTGAAGCAATCATTCAGTAATATCTTTGAACTTACACGTTATGGCTTTACAAGGTCCCCCCAGCTACATGTCTCCCCTCACATTTTTAAACTTCACTGTATTATATGCTCTAAAGCCCCGAGTTTAGAAAGCTAACATGAGAGAATGCTCAGTCATAATAGTATTAGGTGAACAATTTTAAACTCCACATCGTGCAAACGCCTAGCAAAGATCAGTGGACCCAGAAGGATGGACACCTGGATCTGGAGAGAGGATCGAATAGCAGCAAGGAGGATGGAACCAGAAACCCAGCAGTCTTGCTGGGAATAGTTCATCACCTATTGGTGGGGCTGGGCTTTCCTTTGTGCCCTAGCCTTGCAGGCAGAGATGGAGACTGCACCCATTGACCTCCTGGAGCCCATGCCCATTCCAAGCAAAGGCCATTGATAAGACAAAGAATTGTCTTGTAAAACTTGTGCTAACAACTGTTAAGATGAAGGATTCTCTAGATCTAACATCGCCCAGTGCTGGTGCTGTAAGAAAGACACAGTCGGTCTCAGCAGTGGAACTCTCTCTTTTATTTCCTTCTTTCTTTTAGATCTATTAGCAAAGGGGTCTGGAAATTAAGGGCCCAACACGCTGCACCTGGGCCTGCAGGAGAATGGAAGGATTCCCTGGAAATTCAAATAAGGTTGCCAGAGTGGCACCAAGTCCTGGAGCTTAGAGTCACTGCCTGGCCTGGTCAACCCTGTCCGTATCTGGTTTTCTTTTGATGCAGATTCCTCAGAATGAGCTCCTAGACCCTGCCCAGCCTATGGGAACTGGTGAGGCAGAGCCTGGGAACCCTCAGAAGGGCTGCCCAGGGAGTGAGCTCTTCTCACCACTGTTCATGGAGGCCTTTACCAGGGCACACACGATGGTCCTGTGGGTGATAATGAAGGCCTGGCCCTCCCCCTGCCTCCCTCTGGGACCCAATGGAGACACTGCCCCTGGAGACCAGACGAGCCATGCTAGCCGGACTTTATAACACTGCTAGTCCTGGAGGTTCGCACCTGGAGGTGGAAATGCAGGTGCTACATTTGCAAAATGTGCCTGAGAACCTCTGCAACTCAGAGTCTGGAGCCATGAGTAACAGTGCAAGACCCTCCTGGGACAATGGCTTGCACACCTGCCCCCCAGCATTCCTCTTCTGAGCAGTCCTCTTTCATGGGTCGGAGGGAGAAGTTTGCTACAACTGGACTGTAAGAAGCTGCAGACAGCAGCATTTCCCATCTGAAGTATCAGCACAACCTTGAAAATGTTGGGCTTGAACTATGTCCAGAAAGTGGGATGGGAGTGCATCGTCCCTGGGATCTGTCCGTCCTGGCTGATCTTGCTCCCTCCCTATCTGGGTCCGATGAGGAATCCCCTGAAGCTACTTCTCTCCCAGCTCTGCATGGCTGCCTACACCTTTCAGATGAGAGAGGTTATCACCCCATGCGCTCTGCAGTTCTTCAAACAATTTAGCTCAGCTTCCGGGAGCTCCGTACAGACGCTGTCTTCTTCCCAGAGGGCTGCTTCGGCCAGGTGCTCAGGCGCCCGAAGACCTTCTCAGTAATAACTGCTGGCTTTCGGAATCAGACTGGAGCCAACTGTCTGAGCACCCAAACATCAGCTTGCTAAAACACTTCATCTGAGAAGTGTCGAACTGACTGATTTCACTCCTGAGCCCCTCCACGTTCTGCTTGAGAAAGTCACAACCACCCTGAAGATTCTAGACTTGTAGGACTATAATAAAAGGCCTCCAGCTTGCTGCCATCTGCCTGCCAGAGCTGCTACTCCCACTCAGCCCGTTAGCTTCTGTGGGACTCATATCCCCACATCAGTGCTGAAGCGCCCAATGCACTGTACTGCCACACTGAGCTGTAAAGTCTGGAGCTGGGGCCCTGCCCCTGAAGAGCTATGATAAGGAGAATTCTCTGCACGGGCATGGATGTTTCCATCATGGTGCAGGGCTCACAGATATACTGAATGCCCTAAGGAGCCTGAAGAATGTCTTATTCAGTTCTCTTTTTTTTTTTTTGTCTTCTTGAGACAGGATCTCACTACACAGTTCAGGCTGGCCTTGAGCTCACTTTGTAGCCCAGGCTGGTCTCGAGCTCACAACGATCCTCCTGCCTCGGCCTCCCAAGTGCTGGGATTACAGGCATGTGCCACCACCCCCAGGTCTTGTTCAGTTCTGAACTCTGCTCTGATTGTGGCATTCAAGACATCTTTGACATGGAGCCCAGGTTATGTTGCTGTGGAAGGCCTGCCTAGTTGGGCGTGAATATCAAATGCTTTCTTTATGGCACTTGTAAATGAAAGCCAAGGCATAGGCGACTCATCCAGGGGCGATACAGCATGTGACTCTGACTGTTGCTTAATGTGAGTGGGGAGCGGAAAGATGATGGGGGAAGGGAGACGGGTTGGAAGGGAAAAGGTGGACTGGAGAGTAACGAGACCCTGAGGGACACGTGTCTTATGGAGTAAGAAATATTAACCTGATTTCTGGAAGTGGATTTATGTTTGACAGAGGCACATGAGTGGCTGTAAAGAAATGGTCAGAAAAGACGGGACCTTGATGCAGAAAGCATCCTCCACAACTGATGACCTGATTCCCAGTGTAAAGGTCAGGAAACTCCCGTGACTAGAGGAAAAGAAAAGATCCTGAGTTGACTGATCCAGCTTAAGAACCCGTAGAGTCACAGAACGTAGAGCCATTTTGATCCTCTCTTCCACTCTCCACTGCTCTCTGGGCGCCTCTCACACCCTTCCAATACATGTGGCCAGTGAGCACTGACCAATGCACGCAGGTGGACAACCTCAAGTCCCACTATCCAAAGCAGTTTCTTTGGGGGTAGCAGGGGCTGCAGGCCAGGGCGCTCTGACTGTGGTAAAGCTTGGGGGACCGTCCACGTTGGCTGGGGCAGAGAGAGAGAAGGAAAACGAGCCAAATTTCTCTGTGGTCATATTCTGAGAACCCCCAGCTTCTTGGGGGGCCACCTGTATGCAAAGGCCTCCAGCAGACAGACGTCTGTCCTCTCCTGGGAGAACAGGATTTACTGTACAAAAGAGATGATGGCGGGCTTAAAGGTGTTTAATTTTCCGGTGCTGATCTCTACCTTTCAGTCTTGCTAAAGAAGTCTCTATCGCTTCATGACTAACTATTATGGCTCTTTATAACTTGATCCTCTCACAGGCACAACAAACAGTTCCAGATGAGGAGTGAAAAATGCCTGATTGAGTACAGGCTAAAAACGAGAAAACCAAAGAGCCACTCGCACATGGAACACAAGGGAGTTGTTTAAGAATATTTTGATGACAGTCTTGACCTCTCACCTTCCTATAAAATTTCAGGGCAAAGCTAAAACAACACATCCATTCACTGTGTACCTGCCCATCACAGCAGGATTGGATTAACCTATATGACTAATTATGCAGGAATGCCTTCAAAGAAAGAAAGTGTTTTATAATTTTGGAGCCTTATGGGGGGGCACCCAAGGACCCATTGAATTATTTGTTCTTTTCTAAGTCTGAACTGCCTTTTTATTGGGAGAGAAACCACAGTAGCCCTTCACAAAAGTCCCGTTAATTCTTAAGCAGGTAGAGAGGAGTTGGTGAAGTCTATCTCCCAGAATTTAATCAGATTTATTTTATGGAGTCAGTTCAATAAATTACTGTAATTAAAAATAATCCCCTAAATTTGCTAGTCATATTCATTTTATCTATTTTAATAGCAAATAGTTTGTGATTTCCCAGGAGGACATATTTCCTGGCTTCCTTGTTTCTTGTTAGATTTTAAATGAGTTTGAGTTTTCCAGGTGCTGGCGTTACTAATGTTGCCCTTCCTCTTAAATTCTGCTACGTGTCAAAAGCTGCTTCCACTGTTATTTACACATCCCTGTAGTTATTTTTCTCCCTCTCCCTTGTAGGAGTTTTGGGTTGTCTTTTGCTTCCTTTGATCTTTTCTCTTTGAGGGAAGCCTCCTTGGATTACAATTCATGGGGCATCCCCGGAAGATCTCCGACTGCGTGGGCTGGTCCGTACCCCTCCTGGTTTCCTAACACATATGTCCACGTCAATAGCCCACCACTGTCTGGCAGCCTTCAAAGGGAGACTCCTCTGTCCCAAGAATTTGAACACTGACAAACTGCAGAAATGGCCTCTGATCATTACTCCTCCGAGTCTTGATCTTTTAAGCCAAATAGCAGCTCATTTGTAAGTGGCCAAGTGTGAATGGGCCCTTTGTATATAATTGCTCTTGTATATCTATATCAACAAGTCCAGTTACAACAGCCACTCTGACAAAGATGTGGTCTGTACAGCAAAGCTATTTTCATAGTGGCTATGCTTTCTTACCCTAGCACCTTTGGAATTACACCACTGCCCTGGCACAAGCAAATTATATTTTCAATTTCTGGGCAGAGTAATAATCACACCTTGCTCTGAGGAGCTCTGTTTTGTGCTGTGTAACTGGAGGGGTGAGTTGAATCTTCATCACACCTTCGTCTCCCAGGAAGCAGCAATTAGCCTCTCACCCTTCCCTCTTCAAGCACAATTAGAGCAAACACAAAAGACTCAGGCAGGAAAAGGGAAAGTTGGAGACACCACCGGAGCAGGATGCTGAATCCAGCAAAATGAGCAAGTGCTTTGGAAAACCACTGCCCTTCACAGCCCATTCCAAGGCAACGAGTCCAGACCCATGACTCGCAGATGGGATGCTGAGGTTCTGAGAGCGGGGAAGACCCCAGAAATCTAGGGAGCTTTAGCTTTTGGTTCTCAAATACTTACTCTGATGCTCTCATCGAGCGTGTATTAAATTTGATCCTATGTACCTAGACCATGTTCATCTGGTTTAATATTGTTAAAGATGGATTTATTGTCATTATTACTGGTACGGACTAATAAACATAGGGCAGTGTTGACAATATAATTAATGATTATATTTATTGGAGTAGTTTGCTGATCACTGTGGGGGTGGGGCCACTTATGGCAATATGTTGGAATCATTTCAATTTGTACTCATTTCCAAAACCTAAGTGGTTGAGGAGTACATTGGAAATTTATTCAACCAAAGAAAATGGAATCTGTGACTCCCCAGTGATAACCAGACTAATAATTGGCTTGCTCATGCCTCTAACACGTATTTACTGAGCGCAGACCAACTTCTGGCCCCAGTTCACCTGCACTGAGGAGGATTTGTAATTGCATTGCAAAAGATTTAACAATGCCTACGGTCCTCCACCTAACATGTCTCCACCAGGCTGACAACACACGGTGTTAAACTCACTTTCCCATAGTGAGTCATCCAGAGAAGGATGATTTCATGCTAACTTTCATTTTCTCCAAGCATTGTAGGTGGAAAGATGGAAAGAAATCAGCTTTGTCTCATGGTAGAAAATCCTCTGGTTTGGCACACACCAAAGGATAGACAATTTTCTTCTTTATTGTAGGAAGTACCCATCTCCCTTTTTGTAATTCTTTAAATTGTGATCCACCAACTTTCATCTAGAAATGCTAAAATGGTCTGTACACTCAGTGTGCCAACAGTGGACAGTACTCCAAGAGCTGCTTCATGCTGTCCAGGATGTCACTGTGCACAATTTCTTACCTGACAGGATCTTAGAGAAGTGAAACAGTCATATCAGGTTTGCTAGCAAGACAAGAGGAAGTAGCTCACTGCATTAATATTTTTTAAAATGTACCCTTTAAAAACTGATCCTTCAGCACAAAATTAAGACACTACTTTGCATGGCACCAGTCTTGCTGGTCGTTTTAGATGGCAGATAGCTAAACTGTAAAGCATGAGTAAAAGGCCCGAACCTCAGCATCTCTTTGTCAGTATTGAGTATGGCCAAGTCATCTTGATTATACCAAGCAAGAAGCTGAGGCAATTATCTAGTCATTCAAACCCCCAAAATACATTAGCTTGAATCGTTCAGAAAGTGCCCCAGTTCTCTATTACAACTCTAGAGGCCCAACTCTGGCCAAAGCCTTTTCTTTTAAAATTTCTAAAGGATAAAGCTAATGGAGTTGCCATCAGCATATCTTCAAGTTTTACCCATTTAGTTAGTAGCTTCCAGGTCACTAACCATATGTTTCCCCCTAGAAACATGGTCAGGAATTCCTTTGAACCTTTAGCCCTAGCAGAAAATTGGCCTAAGCTTCTTTTCTACTCCCAGTGGCAAATTCCCCATGAAAACAGCAAGAGGCATTTGGAAGAAAGGCGGGCATTGTCTTACACTGAGATGGGCCACAGGGAAAACAAATACTCCCAGGCAGAAGGTAGAGGTCGTTCATTAACTCTGATATAATTAACAACCCAACTTGCCATGGTGGGTGATGGTTTCTTGAGATTCTGTGTGCAGGAGGCGTGTGGACAGCAGTTGGAAAAAGAGGCCCAGGAAGAACTAAAAGTACGCCAGAAGAAAAGAGTGGGAGGAAATGGCAGAGGTTCCAGAGCCAGGCAAAGGGAAGGGGTACAGCAAAAACTTGCAAAGACAACAGCAAGATAACATTTCCAATGGTACTGTCTTTGTTAGATAGAAGACAGCCCACCTTCAGCGAACTGGGCCTTGTCTCGAGAGGTACTTCCGGTAGTAACAGAGAACCCTCCTCACACCCAGTTTGTACTGAGGGCTCCCGGCCTGCAGCTTTAGAATGCTCGCAGCCTGAATCAGCCTGCTGCTTCACACTGCCTGGTGCCATTTATGCTTTTATTTACCCAGGCTTCCACTGAGCCAGATACATTACAAGCACATTTATAAACCTGCTGGGGTGCCCAGATACACACATGGTACAGCAGGGAGAATATTCAGTGATTTTCACAGATTTAAACCCCAGTTTACCTGGACATTAACCGAGCATCTACATACGACAATGGTAACTCTGAAAACTTTTTCTTTAAATAGCCTTAGAATCACATTTTGTAAGCCTAATACCATTTTAGGAAAACTTTTTCAGCAGCTGTATTAAAGTTATCTAATGACTTATTAAAGACCATGTAGCATTTTTTAACTTTCTTTCTAAAGTTTATTTTAGGCTGAGCATGGTAGTGTATGCCTGTAATCCCAGCACTTGGGAGGCTGAGGCAGGAGGATCATTGCAAGTTTGAGACCAGCCTAGGCTACAAAGTAAGCTCAAGGCCAGCCTGAACTGCAGAGCAAGACCCTGTCTCAAAAACACACAAAAAAAATTTATTTTAAAAATTATATGGGGGAAATCACTAAACTTCCAGTAAATGGCCAGAGTAAATATTTGCAGCTCTGCAAGCCATAGTCTGTCACAACTATTAAGACCACAGCTGTAGAAGAAAACAGCAAGAAAATAAATGAATGTGACCAGGCTCCAATAAAACTTTATTTATGGACATCAAAATTTGATTTCACATTTTCCTGTCATGAGATATTCTTCTCCTATTGAGTTTTTTCTGCCTGTTATTTCATAGGTCATTCAAAATAAGCAGCTGGCTTGACTTGGCCGGCACCCCACAGTGTTGGGGTCAAATCCCTGCCATAGCTGGAAGATAAACACTTCTGCTATCAACTGAAATGGAAGAGTTTAGGGGCAGGCAGTGCAAGGGGAAAGGGGACAGTATTGTGGAGTTGCATGAATCGTGTCACTGTATTTTCTCTAAGAGGCTTTGATGTACTGAGTGTCTTGTCTGTTGGCAGGACACTCCCAGGCCTGTCCAAGGAGGCAAAACTCTCAGCCTGGAGTTTCCCTTTCAGACAGAACCCAACTAAGCCCTCTCCACCGACCCCTTTCCCTCCCGGAGCAGCACTGCTTCTGGCCTACAACACCGGGGCGAGGTGCTAGGCCCCAAGAGACCACCCCAACTGCCCATGGCCCACTGGAATTATTCACGCTTCCTAGCCCCAGTGTTCACTGCCCTGCTTCCCTTCCCCACGGGATCCTCCATAGAGCCCACAGCCTCGGTTTTCTTTTCATTTCAGATGCTGCCTCCTGATCCTGGTGCTGCTTCTGCTGCCCTTCACATGGTGTGTCGTGCTCCCCTCTCTCAAGCAACGGAAAACTAACCTTCCAGTGGTCCTGGCCACTCTCATTTCTCAGACACCCCCCAAAATAAAATCATGTGGTACCAATGGGACGGGAGTGCCCCTACTCTACAGGGTCCGGGACCAGTAGCAGTGCAACCTGGGCTCCAGCCCAGACCTAGAGTCCAGTCAGCAGGTAAATCAGACCCCGACTGTGTAAGGCTGCTGAAGCTGCAGGTCTCCAGGGGCGGGGGTGAAAATGGGCTCTGCAATTGGAAGGCCTAGTTCAGCTCTGTATGCCTTCCCGTTCACTGTCTGGCCTTGGAAAAATTTATTATTGATCATATACCTGTTTCCATACCTAACAGTGGGGATGGTGATCACATACTCTGCGCTCTATTCTTAGAAAACACTTGGCAAATATTACCATGTTTCCCCTAAAGAAAGATCTAACCAGAAAACATGCCCCAGCTGGTTGTTACCATGGCGATGGCCAGCATCATGCAGATTATACCCCAGAACGCTGGCTCAGTGGCTACTCTGTAATGGCAGAGAAGGATAGGCTTATTGGGGCTGGCATTTTTGAACTCTGGTTTTCAAGGCTTTTACGTCTTATTTTGAGGGCAATCTGGTGTTCACCAAATGTTTACTGTGATTTGTTTTTAGAAAAGAAATACCTGCGCACAGATTCCTTCGGGCCATTTCCTCCAGGACACACTGACTTTGAGCTGCAGTACTGTGACTGCAAAGCCAACCCATCCAGCAAACCCATCCCTCAAAGGAAACAAGACACCACCTCTGGCCGCAGAGTGTAAAATGTATTGATGGCAGTAAGGGGACAATGGAGCGGGTTGGGGTGCTGGGGTGACGCGCAGCACGCACACATGCTCTGTCTCTCTGAGCCGCGTCATGAAGTTGGCAAATACATCTGTTCTGAACATGGTGCTTTGCTTTTTCTTCAGCACAGATCGCTACTCTACAGTTTCTCCTAGAGTAAATGTACACGACAGCTGTGTGCACAGCACTGCGGACCCACTCAGGTGTTTAACACAGGTGAGCTATTTCACAATCCGATCAGTCACTGAGTTAACAGCAGTGGGTGTTTCACTGTTTTGTTCCTGGCTATGGGGGAGGAGGCAAACTTTTCCAGTTTACTCCGTTTACGTAGTCACCAACAGACTCCCAAAAGTACGAAAAATAATGTCTGTTATTTAAAAAAAAATTTGTGATTATGTCATGGGCTTTTCCAAGACCCTTGAAGTCAGATCATTTAAATTTACAAGAAAGAAAAAAAAATCATGTGTTATGGAAAACCTAGTAATAAAAAAAGTTCTGAAAAATACATCTGTAAAACACGGTGGTCAGTTGTAAACAGCTCAGAAGGGCAAAGGAAACAGAAAGTCCTTCTAGCGAGGTAAGCAGTCCGACAACCACAAACTCTGCTTTTTTTTTTCCCTAGTGGCTATTTTCCTACCACAGTGTTGCGCTTCGTTATTATATTAAATAACTTATGTGGGTAGAAAGGAGTTTGCTAACCAGCAGCCAACTCAAAACCTCGGAGGGAGAGGGAGGAGAGGAATTTACAACACAGCACACACTAAAGGAGAACCAAGCCCTCACCCAGCCAGCGCCCTCCTCTCCAGCACAGCTGCTGGAGCTGAGGTCTGGGACCCACGCTGAGGGGGTTTTTCCCCTCCCTCCTCTCCCTTCTTCATTTAAATTAACAAAGGAACATGGGCTTCCTAAGAGCCAGCACTCAGCTGGGTAAGTCCCATTAGCAGCAAAAGTTCAACCAAATAAAAACACACACACACAAAAGAAAACTCCATCCGGCGCAGAGCTGTGCTTCACATGAAAATTCCAGGACAGGAATCATGTGCAGCGCCGGGGTCGTTAGAGAATTCTTTCTCAAGTGTCTTCAGTGAACATTTCAGTCTCACAAAAAAATCAGAGTCAATCTGTCAGCTGTGGGAAATGGGTTTCCCATCTGCTCTGGAGTGAGCTTGCTTGCTCTGCTGACCCGAGCACTGCGAGCACTGCGAGGCCGACGGAGTCCCCCTGATTGTTTGTAGCTCTGGATGCCAGAAGACAAAAGCTGGCCTTTGCATGATCCGTGCGATGCAGCAGCAGCAGCAGCAGCAGCAGCAGCAGCAGCTCCCATGTGTTAAACTCTGCCCAGCAGGCTCGACCTGGATGATAGAGAGCCGTGTAAGACAGGAGGCAGCAGACTGTGTCGCTACAAGTTAACTCACATTGCCTAGCACTTGTCTAATACTAACTCCATCTTTCCTAAGTTTTAAATTTGTTTTTACATAGCTAAAACCAGGCAGGTAGAAATCAAGCTTTGAAGTCTTCCTCGTCGTTCAGGAAAATTGCTAGTCGCTTAAAGAGCTACTAATGGAGACAGCAAAAACTATTTTGTAGATACATCAGTGTCTTGAGTGGTTTGATATAAAGCAAAGATCGCTAATGAAAAGCTTTCAGATATGTGCCAGTCTTCTTACAGAAAGGTTCACTTAGTAGATAAAAGCACCTCCTGCAGCACTTCCTATAACCACAAGGAGCCATGAAATCGTCGGTGACAAGAAAGGTGTCTTAACTCAAGAGGTAGGTGTGACATTTCCATGGGTGAGTCTGCAGTTAGCAGCTCTAGGGACAGCAGGAAAAGTGTGTCTGTACACAGCTCTTGTTGTCTCCAAAGCTAATGCGTAGATAAGACCTCAGGTAGGTACCATGACTCTAGAATATTAAGTAGCCACTTGACATATGTGGTTTTTCAAATCACACTACCCTAGTTTCTTTGTTGTATCTGCTCATGGTTGCTATGTGTTCCCTACCAACACCTACAGTGACTCAAGATCACCACCACCCCCTGAAGCAGGGGCTGACAAGCGGAGATCATGCAAGACAGTGCATCTGGGGCAGGACGCACACTGCACAAAACAATCTGCAGCTTGGGCCAGGAGAGGAAGACCACCTTCCAAGTGCCTGAGCTTCTGCTCCTTGGAGACTGGCCAGGGACAGGGATGGGACCTGTGAGAGGAGAACAGGCAAGGGGTGGAGAAGGCAGTGCCGAGAGTCTGTTCTTGAGGCCTCCTTAGGACACTACATTAACATGAAAGCTAGTCTTTTCTACCAAAGGGTACATCTTCACTGTGCTTATGTACCTATTTCCTCAGGTAACATTTATTTTATTTGTGCCGCTGCTAATCCACTAACTAACTTTCACTATAAGCATCATTACTGAGCACCTTGGAGTACAACAGCAGATTCGCTTCTGAGTGTAAGCTGGTGCCCTTTCTGTTTCACTTCTCATTTCTGAATTGCCCAGTCACACCTCAACCAGTCAAATGCCCAGTGCTATTGTATCCTGTTCGTGTGGTCCATAGAGATATAGCAAAAAGTTATGCAATTCGGTCTTCAACTTTTACCACCAAACATTGGCTGGACTTCTGAACCCTTCCAACCTAAGGGCCCATCAGTAGGAGTTTCATGAAAGAGTAACAATTTAAAAAGAATTGGAATCTGTCTGGATGCTGTAGGTAAGGTAGATAACCAAGTGTCATTCTGCAAAGCCAATAGGTTTGATTTTTTAAATTCACTTGAGAGTAATAAGCAGGCTATGTAGAACCTCACCTAACGTCACATTTTTAAAAAAAGAAGAAAATGGGGATTAAAATAGAGTGCTGTGAAGGCAAAATTCATCCAAAACTAATCATGTAAAGAAATAATTCTTAAATTTTTGTAGTTGATATGTACTTTAAGGGTCTGTATGTACACATGAAAATTAGTACAGAATACAATAAGTAACCTCTAATACATACACAAAGTGATACAAAATTTCAGCTGAAATGTCCCAATAGAAGGCACAAATTTAAAAAAAGTAGGCTTGAAAGTTGGGAACAAACCTGCTAAGATTATTATATTCCTAATCCTCTGGACATTAGCCAGACCTTCTTTATTATGCCTAAGGGTATAAGAAATCATTTTCATGACTTATTCTAGGGCCAGTTATCCCAGTGCCTCTGTGCCCCATCCTCCTCGAGAGGTACAAATGAGGACTAAATTTTCCTTTAAAACTACTAGAACCACACAGAACCAAGTATACTGTAGATTTAAGAAGTTTGCCTCACATCAAGTGTATAAAAGTTCCTATATGACCCTGGGACTGCAAAAGAAAGAAGGGAAAATGTATTTGTCAACCATGTTCAAAAAGTTATACATTTCCCGAGTGTCTCAGTAGAAACACAGTGACAGCAATTTGGATTATAGTGACTTATACTATAACCTGGGCTACTTTTACCTATAAAGTATCTTAAATGCTTAAAATACAAATGCTTACAGGCTATGTTCGAAAACACTAATAGGATAGCAAAAGTTTTAACTAGGAAAAACTCCAGGGTATATTTTAAAGTCCCAGTTTTAAAGAGGGGCTGATAAGTAATTGGTAAGCAATGACAACTTCACTGACTTGAACTGGGCCCAACACTGACCACTACAATATTCTTTTTTTCCTCGGGTCAAATACAATTTTTAGATTAGAAGAACTATTCAGAAATAAGGTCTGGCCAGGTGTGGCGGTACACGCCTATAATTGGGAGGCTGAGGCAGGAGGACTGCTGCGAGTTCAAGGCCACCCTGGGTTCCATAGTGAGTTGAAGGCCAGCCTGAAGTGCACAGTGGCACCCTCTCTGAAAAAGACAACAACAACAACAACCAAAAAAAGGAGAATGTCTGAGCTTCTGATCTTTTAGACAAAGAGAAATAGTTTAAATACTACAGTGCAATTAAATACTTTCAATTCCTCATTCTATTATATAAAGCAAGAAAGCAGAACAGACCCACTATACATATGTACTTTTGTAAACAAATAAAATGGCAATAAACTGGAATGATGGGGATGGGAATTCTAGTTCTTTCTGGGTAACAAGGATAAGGTGCAGGGGACTTGGAACTGGAGGGAAGGGGCTTCCCAGGAACACATGTGGCCTTTTCAAGCAACATCAGCACTACCTGTGGCATGCACAGCATGTGAAGCCATGAGACCCACCTTAAAGATTTCCACCTGTCTTTCTCTATGTGATTCTCAGGTCCTTCGCTCTCATAAGAAGCCAGGTACAGAGCTATGGGAAGAAAGACCACGTTAGTACTGGGCCTCATTCTGACGCAGCGCCCACCACACTGTCTCCCGTTCAGTGTGCGCCCAGCCCCCCTCAGAACACATCTTCTATATGGGCGCAGTGACACACACCTGTAAGCCCAGCACTCTGGCAGGCTGAGGCAGAAGGACTGCAAGTGTGAGCCCAGAAGGGCAATTTAATGACTTAGCAAGACTGTCTCAAAATAAGAAATGTAAAAAGAAAAGGGCTGGGAATGTTGCTCAGAGTGAAGCCCCTGGGTTCAATCCCAATACAAAACAACACAAGAACAACAAAAAACCCACACTCCTTTAAAATACCAAATAATGACAGAGAGCACAAAGGAGTACTTTGACCAGCTCCACAGAAAATCCAGGGTGGCTAGGCCAAAACGGCACTTAATTAACTAAGAATTCATAAAGCCAAAGGCTTATAACATGTAAGCTACCTCGTGCTGTCATTCACTCAGGTTTACGTTCTTTACAAAAAAAGGGGTCGCGGGCTTTTCCTGGAGCACTCAGGTTGTTAAAAACCCTTGGTCCTAGGATTATTTTCCATCCTTCTATTTTTTTTTCTTTTTGAGACAGGGTCTCACTATGCAGCTCAGGCTGGTCTTGAGCTCACTTTGTAGCCCAGGCTGGTCTCAAACTTGCAACAATCATCCTGCCTTGGCCTCCCAAATTCCGTGATTACCGGGGTTCTCCCCCACGCCCAGCTTTCCATCCTTCTAGTTAAGTTTTTTTTTTCCCTTTCTAAATCAGAAAGAATCCTCACTTAAAAATTTAAAAGGCTGTTATTAGTCTTATTAAGAGACTAAAAGCAATCAAGTTTCCCCTGATGTTTAACATGAATTAAAAATGCCCTTCCCTCATAATCACAAACTATCGATTCAGCATGAGAAATCACCACCCCAAAATGATAGGCTATAACTAGTCAATAAACTATATCCCTAAGTCTTTCAAAATTCTCACTCCTGGTGATTTTTATACCTATTTAATCACTTTTTCTGCCTTAATTTCCCTCATGTTTTAATAGGTCATAGGTCAAGACTTTTCCCTGCTTTTTCACACAGCAATCCACTGCTTTGGTCCTGCCTCACTCCCAGACTACCCTATCAACAAAACACAAAATACCTTCTTTTATGCACCACTGAGGAAGCCCAAATAAGGAGACAAAAACTCTTCCATCAGTGACCATTTATGCCCGAAGCTTCACAAATGACACACTCTAAAGGACGCTCAACATGGAAACATACTGTTTGTGGGTGAAGATTAAGTAGAAATATTTAGGAATAAATCATAACATTTTCTGTGCCATAAAAACAACTCTTCAACTGGGACAGACCAGTGGCCTGCCAGCCTCACGGCACAGCTAGGGTCGGCCTCAGGGCTGCCGGGGCGGGCTCTCGGGGTGAGCTCACCGTCCTCACTGAAGACGGGCACGGTGAGCAGGTGCTGCAGGATCTTCCGGTCCCTCTCAAACGGACACTCCACTTGCTTCCACGTCATGAACTCACTCACTTGTTTGGCCAGTTCCCAAAATTTCTGGAAGGCAAAGAAAGGGAAGAATGTGAAAAGCGATCATCAAAAATGATCAGTTTGGAAAAGACGATTCCATGTAAAAATGCTTCCTTTGAGGTTTTCAACTTCTGCATTAGATACTTTTCTTGATTAAAAACTCCTTTTGCTCGAGAGATACAGGTTAAAATGTCTTCAAATTCCTTCAATCAATGACAGTAATAATAATAGTGCAGCTACTGCGTTCTGATTGGTAATCTTAATCTCTTGAGAAATTTGTACCACAACTACAGAACCCGCGCTGGCTGCCAACCGGGGCAGTGCGCTCAGAGGCGACCCCGCCCCCGCCCTGTGCGCACCCCATTTGCGCACTCACCTCGAAATTGACGTGGCCGTTTGGGAGGCGGTTGGCGCAGCCCTCATTGAGGAAATAGATGTCTTTGATTAGGAGGCTGAAGAATGGTATGACAATCTAGAGGAAACAAAAGGTTCTGGTTTGTCTGGGCATAGCCGAGGGATTCGTGAACAGCCTTGAGTCTGACTTGCATGAAAGACCCCAGGGAGTTAAGGTACAGCGTTCTGCACACAATGCATACAGCGGTTTCCCGCTTCCGGTCAATCTGCCCAGGATGCACAGCAAAAACAACCAGCGCTGGAAAGTACAAACGGGAGTGCGTTTCCTAGTTTTTCTCGGTTTTCTTTTTCTTCTCTCTTTTTTTTCTTTTTTCTTTGTTTATTTTTTATTTTTTGAGACAGAGTCTCACTATGCTGTTCAGGCTGGACTTGAACTCAAGGTGACCCTCCTGCCTCAGCCTCCCAAGTGCTGAGATTACAGGAGTGTGCCACCATGCCCAGCTTTTCTGAGTTTTCTCAATGCATGTGACGAAATCTGACAATTCTAGCTAGAATGGAAGAAACTAATGCCTCAAAGAACTCTTGTTTTCATTTGGCAACCCTGGTCACGATTAAATCTTTTTTTTTTTTTTTTTTTGAGACAGAGTCTCGCTGTGTAGTTCAGGCTGGCCTTGAATTTACTACATAGCCCCAGCTGGCCTCAAACTCACGGCAATTTCCTGCTGCAGCCACCATGCCCAGCAGTGAAGCTTGAATAGAATACTTTTCTCTGCAAGTGCTAAGATTTTAAGATCTGGACCCATCTCTTCGCTACATTTCGTATCATTACATCATTCAGATGTCTACATTTCAGATGAACTTTTTTTAATGATTTTAAAATACACTTGCAGGCATCGCTCAGGATAATGTGAGAGCTCAGGGTTAAGCTGCTACACAAGCTCCCTCTTGAGCACAACCAGCCTGTGATGAGGGAACAAGCCGGCACCTGTGGCAAGGAAAGGCTCCTGAGAAGCAGCTGATACAGATGCTGTGATGTGCCGCAGTGAGGAGGAACACAAACGTGAACGCTTCAGTAATGCTTCTCTGCATCGAGTCTGTGGTCTGATGAAGTAGTATTTAACTAATTAACATAAAACAATAATCTCTACAAACAGCCCCTAAATCGTACTAAACGCATAACAGAGAACAGAGCTTCCACTTTCTCTCAAATGCCAAGACAGCTTAAGATT
Source organism: Dinomys branickii (assembly GCA_004027595.1). Taxonomy (NCBI): domain Eukaryota; kingdom Metazoa; phylum Chordata; class Mammalia; order Rodentia; family Dinomyidae; genus Dinomys; species Dinomys branickii. The sequence goes on from PVLD010008717.1 coordinate 42,344, forward strand.
TAAAATTTCGTACAACACCAAGGATGTGCTGACCACAGACTGCGTGGGTCTGTCCTATGTCTCCCAGGTCAGGTTCTGGATGTTTCCTAAGCTCATGACTTCTACACCAAACAAGCAGTAAAACACACTTTTTGGCTTACACACAAAAACATCATGTATCCCTTTACTTTTAGGGAGAAATTCAGCTTTTCCCCTAATGCCCTTTAAAAATAACAAGGTTTTATTTTATTTCATTGATCTCCAAAACTAACCAAATTGAATCTTTGGTAGCCAATTCTGGAGATTACAAGCCTCCTGTCTTGGCCTTCCCGAGCACAAGGGTTACAGGGATTACAGGCGTGTACCGCCATGGTGTGGATATGCTTTTGCTCACTGAAGCAGGAAGCTGAAGTAGGAAGGATGCCATGGCTTTCTCCTAGCGTTACTGGCTATCTCTCTGTCGTGGTACAATGAGGCAGGTATAATAGTGCTGTCAGACACCAGTTCAAAATGTGGCTCCATGATTTGCCCTGGTGGCAAAAGCCAGGAGCTGGTCAACTATGTCCTCCACACCCTGTTTGTAAGGTGTAGGAGCCACACATCTTACATTTGTAGGTGGCTGGGGAAAAAAATCAGAAAAAGAATAATATTTCATCATCATGAAAATTATATGCAATTCAGATTAGAGTGGTCGTGGAGCTCTCCTGGGGCACAGCCACGCCCACTCCTCCCCCCACTGCCAATGCCCGCCTCAGCCACGCCCACTCCTCCCCCCCACTGCCAATGCCCGCCTCAGCCACGCCCACTCCTCCCCCCACTGCCGATGCCTGCCTCAGCACATCTGCTCAAGGTGAGCAGACCCTTAGAATAAAGACATCCTTAAATGACCACCACATGGGAATTAGAATCAGGATGCAATATTTGTGTATTATAATAGCTCTGGAGCGAGAAGTTTATTTCTGGGCTGTATTCTTTGGGGCTGGGCTGTGAGATTCACGGGGTAATGCTCATAGGGGACCCTCGCAGCAATGTTTAACGTCTTCCAAGTTCATGCCACGTGCCTCTAGTTGGATGGCACATTCTGGGTGGCACAGGCTACTCCCTAAGTGATTTTTACATTCATGGGTGCCCAAGATGCTCTACAGCTAAGTGGCTGGGTCATTCTTCCAAAGAGATGGAAGCGTAACTAATCTCACTTTGGGTAAATTGTGGCCCTGTGCCTTATGCCCAGATGCAAGAAGAAAGTCACATAGCCTTCAACTTCTCACTTGCTCATAAACAATCCCCATGCGATCAGCAGCCCCCATAACAAATCTAATGGCAAAAAATGTTTGGCTTTCTGTGACTTAAGTGAATGTACAGACTACTTATAAAAGAGAGTATGTTTGGTTTCTGGAAAGTCTTGCCTATGATCCCTTTAAGGGAAGAATTTTTCAAGTAATAATGATTTCCAATTCCCCTTAAAATATTCTTAATTCAGAGTCAACAACTGTACTTTGAAAGTAGCATCAGTTTTACACCTAGAATGAAGTCTGAGAGGCAGGAACAAGCTCACAGCAACACAGACAGAACGGAAAGGAATTGGAAGCCATGCAATCATATGAAGAACAGTTAAAAGCCTGGAGACACGAGTACCCAGGAAAAGGGAGCCACTTAGCATTTAAGGGTTCCGGGACAGAAGACAGATTCGATCCGCTCTGTGATAGGTACCTAGCAATGTGCTGCTATAACCATATAAACTTGAATTTGAAAGATCTGATCCTATTCAAGTTCTGCTATCAGAAACACTGTACCACAGCAAATCTGGAATAAGATATATCCTCCTTGGCCTCAAAAAATTTTTTTTAAATACCAATTTTCTTGAATAAAAGATGGACTTGACCAGAAAAGTTTTCATTCTTATTCTTTGAGACCAATTACAATAAACTGTGTTCTTCCAGAGGTTATGATACCCAGGTATGGTGGTGCACGACTGTAATCCCAGGCAGAAGGACTATGTCAAGTTCGAGATCAACTGGGGCTACAAAGTGAGTTCAAGGCCAGCCTGAACTGCATAGTGAGACCCTGTCTAAGAAAGAAAACAAAACCAAAAGCAGAGGTCATGGTAGCATTTGTTTTATCAACTACTGACTACATGCTTTACATGCTCACACAGAACTGGTTTAAAGAATAAACTAATTGATACAGAATGTATGAGATGATTTAAACTGTGAATACTTGGGACTTTTTCTGGAAAAAGCGGTGAGGAACCCACAGTGACGTCTCTTGGGATGGCTGGACTTTAGACTTATTTTGGTCACTGTGGCAGTTCCCTAACAGGTATGAGTCTCCAGGCCTTTTACCTTGCAGAAAGCACCAGCCATCCAGCCTGGGAGCTAGAGTAGGAGTGGGGTGAATAGAGTGGGCATGTGCACTCACAATCTCCAGGGCATCCTTCCCTCCAGGACCCACCCATGTACTGCCGGTTGCTCGGCAACTCCCAGTTGGATCTTTTGTCAACTGTCAGGAGTACCATGGTTTAGAAAACCGTCAAGCCATTGTAATTTTCATTGTTTAGGCACCAAAAGCTAATGTATTTACAATATCTCTTAAACATTTTCAGATCTGACATACCAGATTTGGTTGAGAACCACCTTGGCATCTTTTTTTTTAACGGTGGAGTTTTGTGTTTGTTTTTGTTTTAGATCATTAAAACTTCAGTTTGGGCCTATAATCTCAGCACTCGGGAGGCTGAGGCAGGAGGATCATTGCAAGTGCTAGGCCTGCCTGGGCTACCAAGTGAGTTCAAGGCCAGCCTGAACTGCATAGCAAGATCCTGTCTCAAAAACACAAAAAAGACTGAAGCTTGGGGGGATTAGTGACTGAGATGCCATTAAATATTTTTTAATCCTTATATTTTTATTGTTGAAGATATAGATAGCTTCAGTTAAAACACAACATAAACAGAAGATTCAATCCATCGACCCTTATTGTAACTGAGTATGTACTTCTTAAAGAACATAATGATCAAATGTCAAAAGGATTTATTCACTGGTGAGGAAATATAACACAAAAATGTACCCAAAAGGACCCAGCAAGTCAAGACTATGTAGATGCAGGACAGCATGAACTTGTGTAAGGGTAAGGGAGAGACAGAGAGGATCATTAGTTTTTCAGATGTCATCCCTGTAATTTTTCCTGCCACCTGCATACCCAATTAGTGACAGCAGGGCTAATGCTCTAGCAACTAACCTACTTTCTGAAAATAAATGACTTCACTGTGGGAGGTAAGGGAATTCTTTTAGGAGAAAAGGTTACATTATGCCAGCCACCTTCTGCAGAGCTTAAATGTCTATTTTTCCATTTAACCAAATTACTCTCCAATGCTATTAGTCACTTTAACATATGACTTAACGTATTGAAACACAGCTAAGACACACTCTAGAAGAAGAATTTCAGAAAAGCAGTAACAACACAATTACGTAGATTTGCAAAGCTCTACATCAAGTTGCCTTTCCTTTTCCACAGTCTACCTTCTTCTTAGCAGCCCTCCTCCCTATGTGGCCAGGGATGAGATTTTTGTAGTGTACATCTCTCTGCAATCTGAGCATGTGGAGGGAACTTAGCAATGTAGTTCGTATCTCATTTCAGTATAAAGTATGTCGATTATAGAATGAAGAACACACTACACGAAGCACACACCTTCTCTCTGCTACTGTGAGCAGTTAAAGACCTTTGTGCCGCCCCACGCAGAGCTGTTCGATAATTGTAGAAGTTGCTGGAAGGGTCCATCTGATGCTGTAGAGAGAAGAATATCAGCCATGAATTCTCACCTGTGAAAGCTTACAACATCTCACAAGTAACTATATGTAAAAAATTCTGAGTAAGTGTGGGAACTCATTAGGAACATGACTTATCTCTTTCATACCCACAAGCACACAAAACATCAGCACATAAATGTTTTCTTTCCCAACCCTGGGTTTATTTTTAGAAGTTTATGTCAGCTTTGAGGATGTTAAACCTAAACCAAACCTAATTATTGTGATCAGACCTGAAACTCTTAACAAAGACTCAAAATAGAAAAATTTCCTGGTTTCACTGGAAGGGCAGTGGGTCAGGGGATGATCAAACACACATATTGATCGACACTTCGCAGTGAATTTGTTCTTTGCATTTTATAACAGATCATTCAGAAGTACCTGCAGCAAACCATTTTACAAAAAGGAAAATAAATGTATTACATGGATAAAGCATTCCATAATATGTCTAACAATAATTCCCAATTTAGAGCAACACTTGGGAAAGCATGCTGATTTCCAAAGACAGTAGACTGAAAGCACCAACACATCGAGGCTCTGGGGAGATGAATTTGATTCTCACACACATACTCTTGTGCCACAATTCTGACTACCCTTAGAATTAAGGGAGGAAAACTTTTAGATTTGTGGAGAGGATGGTGAACGCACATTATCGGTAGATGAGGAATTCTTCTCTAGCACATGACAGATAAATAATGAAGCAAGGAGGCTAAGAGGGAAGAAAACCTGCTGTTCACAATCCCAGGGCTCCCCTGATACATCAGCTTCTGTCCTATTACCCCAGAGTGGTCACCTCTACTTGTGGAAGTACTAGTCCCAAACCTATCTTCCCGTCTGTGGTTCAAACCCTTTTCTTTCCCTCAGGTTTGCAAGGTGTTTTCTTCTGCAGTAGTACCTGACTGAGAGGCAAGAACAGAGAAAGGAATCCCATTTTCTGTGTCTAAAACTTTGTTTTTACACATGGTCTTACTATGTAGCTCAGTCTGGCCTTGAACTCATGGCTATCCTCCTGCCTCAGCCTCCCTAGCGCTGGGATCACAGGCGTGCGCCTCCACGCCCGGCTCTAAAACATGATTACCAGTCAGAGAGCATCACAGACCTCAAGAATGTCAAACTTTGCAGTCTTCACCTTGGCCCACGTTTTCTTCAGCTGCGAGACTGGACTCATATTCATGCCAGCTTTCCATTTGACAAGCACGGTGGGAAGGAGAAATTTGAAATAAAAGTATAAGAAAAGCCATTCACCAGCATCCCCTGAAGAGTGTGTATTACTAAATATACATAACTGAAAAATAAATAAATATAAGTAACTGTGTTCTACAAATTACTAATAAGTAATAAGCTCTAAGTTTACAACTTCTTGCAAATTTTTCCTCAGCCCAGAAACAACATAACCTTGACCAAGGGTGAGCACTTGTGGGGTTTTTTTTTGTTTTTTTGTTTTTTTTTTTGTAAAAGAACAGTAAAAATCTTAGGCTTTGTAAGGCATACGGGTCTGTGTCTCAACTGCAGAATATTCCCTTATTTATAAGGTATAAGCTGTCAGAAAATCAAACAAGTATGGCTGTATTCTAGTAAAGCTTTATTTAGATTCAAGTTGTTTATCAGTGCTACGTATCACAAATGTTTTCTCCCATTCTATGGTTTGCCTTGACATTCTCTTAACAGTGAAAGACGGAAATTAAGGAACCTTCCACTACTTAGACAGTGGGCCTTTCAACTCCCTGCCTGAACTGATCTTTCTGCTCACTATTTTCATGGCTACCTGGCCAATATTATTATGATGGGCACAAAGGGGAAATGCTACGCAAGCAAAATAGAAAAAAGGAACTAGTGAAGGGAGAATTTATTGGGATCATGTGAAGGAGGAGTTTCTCAGAATCGTGATTACCGAATTAGATCTGGTAGGTCCTCTAGCTTCAAACTGACCCCAACACTTCACTTTTTATTCAAGTATTTACTGAGCACCTACAATATGCAGTATGACCAGCTCAGTAGTCATATAAACTAGTGCACTTAGTAAGGAGCCATCAGTACTAACAAGATGACAGTTACAAGCTGGAACAACAAAACCTTATTACTGCCTGACCCATTGTAACAGAGCGAATGAAAAAAACACAGGGCTTCTGGCATTAAAAATCCCCATGAGGAAGGGTAAGTCCGTGTAACTGGAGGAACGAGGTTTGCAGCTACTGTGGGCAGTCAGAAATTGTTCAGTCTTCTAGGCCAATTTCTTTTGTTGTTGTTGTTTTTTGTCTTTCATATTTTTGGTACTGGGAATTAAACTCACGACCTCATGCTTGTCAGGCAGGCTCCGTGCCACTTTAGCTCTATGCCTGACCCTAGGCCAGTTTCTTAACCTTGATAATAAAATCATAGGATTTACTCTCAGATCATATATTTCTCTAATGCTTGATATACAGCTTCTCAAACACTCTAGAGAAAAGATACATCATGCCACTATGGCAACTGAAAGCTCCCTGAACCCTCCTGAAATAATTCAGGAAATAATAATTCCCCAAATAATTCAGAAATAAGTCATAAGCTGAACTCTGCAGATTTCCACAGACCCCATAAAGAGAGGGCACAAATCCCAGCAAAGACTCACAGATGATTGCCATCAGGGAGTTAAAGTTGCCAATGTTAAAGCACTCTCGAGCCACATCAATGAAGTACTCGATCATCCGCGTTCGATGTTTCTTCTTGACGGGCTGCGCGGGAAAACACAGAGGCGGTTAGCTAACACGCGCACCGAGCAGATGGACAGCAAGCACGTCTGTAACACAAAGCAAGGAAAATGACACTGAGAGCCGAGAGGCGGGGAACATGCGTTCTCTCACCATGCAGATTTCTGTAGCCACCAAGTAGCTTAGGCGATTAAACCACTCCACATAGGCTTCTAAGTTTCGTGTTTTCTTCCGCTCGCTGAAGCAGCTCTACAGAGAAAGCAAAGTGATCTGATGAGTTAGAGGAAAAGAGAATGCGGAGGCATATGAGTCTTGCTCTGTCAGTGTGGAGCTCTCATTCTCAGTCCAGGAATTGGGAAGGCTTTCCAGGATGAGAGAGCAGAGAGAGGGAAGAACGCCGGCACCCTTGAGTATCATTACAGAAATACCAGCATCTGCTAGGATGATCCCATAAAACCTGAGGTCTAGAAATATACTGCACTGCACTCATCCAGGTACCTTCCCCTGCCTGCCCAGCGTATTGATCGCTCTGCACAGAGTCTGTTCCTACAAGCGTAGCCCAAAGCAAGGGTTCTGGCTACGTTCTGTAACAATCTTGTACTGTTTAATGAGCTCCAAATACCGATTGCTAGCAACACAGCAAGGAGAGGCCTATAATTTTCTCCTGAAATTAAGTTGTATGACAAAATCGTGAAGCATCACGTACCAAGAAACTAAATATCTTCTAAAGAAGACAGATGAAGATGGATGAAGCCTACAACACCCCGATCTTTAATAGGCTGAATGACACATTGTTCAAAAGGAAAAGACCTTCATCTCATCTCGGAGTTCAAGGCCAAACTTGAAGAGGTTCATTAACGCCTCTTTCCTTCCTTCCAAAAGACACAAACAGCAAAGTCCACCAGCCTGCTATTACAGAACACACCCTTCACTTCCCGTACTGAGAGAAATGTTCTCAGGCCGGAAAACAGCTGCTGCCCTGACTTGCACAGGGGTCTTTCATCAGTGGGTGACACAATCTTTTCCTAACAGTTAGAAATGTTTCTGGAAGCCCTGGAGTAAAAATCCTTCGTGTACCACTGACTTAACAGTCTGCGTCCAGTATTATTTTCTCTATGTGTGGGCTTTACCACACACCTGTCATGAGGGTTTCACCGTAAACCAAGAGGCGAAGCAGGGACGCTCCCTGCGCAGCGAGCCGGGTGTGCATCCTGTCTTTCTTGCCCCACCTATAGCTGAATCACGAGCATAGCATGGTCTTTTTATTTTCCTTCTGGCTTCATCTGACAGATAAAACCACTATGCTTTCATCTTCGGCCTTCATCACAACAAATGCCTGCAGCTCTTTGCTATAAAGGGCTTATTAAATTTCCCCACAAGGAGGAAGGAGAGGGCAAAAGTTAGTGACAGGATATGAATACTATAAAGGCACTCAGAGACCTGGCTCAAGAAAAACTGCACTGTCACACCTGGCAATGAAAAACATCCTCTCTGATTTTAAACTCTGAAACAATAGTTTCAGCTACAAGGTCATCTACTCATTATCACAGATTAAAACTTGCATTTCTAGCTTCAGGACTGCACTCAGGACAGGCTAATTACCTTGTCATTGTCCAAAGGATCCTTCTGCACAAATGCCTGCACAAACTCTTCCGGCCCAATGTAATTGAGCCGCTCCTGAAACACAAATCCAGCAAGTTGACAGTATTAAAGAAGAGGCGAGGAAATGGATAGTCTACTTCCTCTACTGACTTTGGGCACCACCCCCATTTCTTAATGCAAGTTATAAAATAAGCTTATAATCCAAAATACTTTTATCATCATCATGAAGGTCTCAACAGAGCAAATTTTCTGCTTGGGTCAAGGTTCTACGAGATAATAGAAGACTGTGAGTTACAGAAAAATTACCATCAAGCAGAACATGAGGAAAACTCTGTTTTCCAGTCTTGTCTGGTATTTATTTACAAGTAAATTCCCAGCATATCAGAGGCATTCATATTGTAATGCCTGAACAGGACATGTTTCAGCTGTTTTGTAGATTATTTATCCACTCCTTCTGGCAAACACACTGGTTACCAAAACAAACACAATCGTGGCTGCAAAGGGCAAGGGTGATAAGGGCCTCACCAGCTCTATGTGAGTCAGCTGCTGGGCCAGCGTGTATGGGTCACTGCAGACCGTGATGATATCCCTCTGGATGGACTGTGGCTTGGTCTTGAGCACCGTGAGCCGATCTGTGGATGTGGAGCTGATCTTCGCCAAGACTTCCTCATACTGGCTAAGAGCAGCAAGTTTTCGGATGAGACACTGCATCATCTGCTGGACATTCTTCCGGTATGTCTGCTAGGGAACAGGGCAGACATCATGCCCTTGCTCTGGGGTCTTTGTCAGCACAAGGCACCCTCACAGACAAAGTCTTGAAATTATTTTGCCCTTGACACTGGATAGTCAGTTTGGTTGAGGGAACTTACAGGAGGATTCAGATAGCTCTGACAACTCAGAGACACAGACGTCAAGTGCCTCTTCCAACCTGTAAAGCTTAATGCTTTTCTCAGATTCTGTGAAGAGCACTGTTCACATTGGATCTGCAAACACTACAGCCTTTCAGATTAGCTATTGAGGGCATTTGGTATAATGTGTACTATACACAATTAAACATTCACCAGTAGAAATGCACCTGTCTACTTTTGTTGCGATAAAATACATTGATCTCAAGTCAGAGCACCCTTTTCCTAACTGTTTTGTCAGGGCCACCTTCTTGCTTCCACCACTCCCATTGTTCTCAATCTCCTTAGTCTAAGGACACAGAAGCTACTTAACAGGAACCCTCTTCCTTCCCACTCACCAGCCAGCTGCCTTCCTGACTCTCACAGAAGAAAGGGATGCTCGCTTTTGGTATCCGACCTCTGCTTGGCTCCCGTCTATTTCTTCCCCAGTCATGAGTCAGTTGTGGCATTCACAGCCAAACTTCCCCACGGCAGTGCTGCCCACAGAGTGAGACTACTATGCCTTGCTCACTACCTCATGGGTCATAGTCACACGCTAAAGAGAAGCTGGTGTAAAACCAATGCATTTCTTATAAGTAAGCATCAACCTCTTAATTTTTCAAACACTTGTTAAATCAAGGTATGACTTCCCAATCAATCTCCTCGGTATACTTCTCCTAAGTCGTGGAGTTCTTTTGGTCTTCCTTTGCTGGCCCCAAACTGCCAGCAGTTACCCTTCTAGATAAGGTACGATGCCTGTGTCAGAGGAAAAGACACAAGCGGATTTGACTGTAACTAGGTGTCTGGGCTCTGCGCTCCAAAGGAGGATGGTGCCAGTGAACCCACAGATGTAGAAAAGCCTGTGTTTACACTTCACTGCCTCTTTAAAAGGTACCACAACACCATCTGCCCTTTACCTATAATGGCATTTACCTGCAAGTTGATTGGTTTCTCGCCTCACTGTAATTCCTGCCTAGTCACTATGGCAACCATGATGCTGGCTGTCATGTGCTGTGCTGGGCCAGTATGGCACCAAGCCAATATGCCGCTGGCCACAAGAGGTCAAAGCCAGCATGGCGCTGGTGCTGAGAGGCCATATGCTAAGCACCACCCTTCTTCCTCTGAGTCAAATTACTACTTCATACTTCCCTTTTTGTAATGTCCTATTTCCTTTTCCCACACTCCCGCCCAATCCTGGTCCGCCTCCTAATCCCCGCCTCCAGCCTGGGCCTATTTAGCCCTTGATCCCATCACAGGCCCTCGGAAGTTCCATGTCTCTCTTCTCTTCCCTACTGTGGTCTTCTCCACGCCCAAAATAGAGGCATTTTATATTCTATTTTGCTTCTCTCTGTACTGGAAAAACCTATCACAAGTATGTATTTCTTTCTTTTAACAGAAGCAATTTGGTTTAACAGAGCACCTTAGAAAAAGTGAGAGCTATTCACATATAAAGTTATACCAGGAAATGGTTAGTGGTTAATCTATCTGAGGTAGACAAGGATAAAAAGCATACTGAGATTTCTTCTTTCTTCTGTTCTCTACCGGTCAGTGTAGTCCAGTGAGTTCTTCACCATGGCCCATTACGTGACCTTTATTTTTCTCTATATTTACAAGCTACCCTAAAATGGTGAAATACTGAAGTGTTCTAAAAATTGAACCTTTAAAAAAGAAAAACGTTTCTTACACTCAGCAACATGGCTGCCAGTTTAGAAGATGCAGTCCATCTGGTAATACACGTGTCCACTCAGGGGAAACGGACTATTTCAAATCCTTCATTCCTGTCTGCCTGCCTCGTTTACTTTCATAGCATTGAGCTGCATTAAAAATCTATGAATTTAAGAGGTTTCCTTTAGTCCTGCCCCACAACAATAAATGCCTACAAGAGTTATTACTACTTCTTAAAATTATGTAAATATTTCCCAAATGTTCCCCGCTAGACAGTAAACATCTCCTGGGGACGGTTTAGTTACAGCATGTACCAGTCAGAGTAGACAGCAAGTTAGATAGTTGCAGTTTCACATGATTACATCATAATTATAATGTAATTGTTCACTATATGACGACCCTACTGTAGTTTGGCACGGATGAGGGACATTACATTCTCAAGTCTTTCCAGGAAAATCCTGCATTATTTGCATAAAAATGTACTTATTTGCTTCCAACAGAATAGTCTGTAAAAACAAAAACTATGGCCCCACCACATTTTGGGCTACCGTGCGACAGGTGAAACAGGACACAGCTATCAGCACTGACCCAGAAAGATTCCCAGATGTGTCAATAGGTGTAAAGAGCAGGGTGATGTACACACTAGGTATGTACACACATCCACATATGTACAGAGGTACCCGCCACTGATACTACTTCTGTGGGTGTATCTGTCCATGGACCCTTACACACGAGAAGACTCTGTGAGGACACGCACAACACTGACACTCACTGTTATCTTTCAACAGAGAGGACTGGTCCACCTTTTGTGAGCAAAGAAACTGAACAATCCAAGTATCTCCTTGTACTTCCTGATTTACCGAAAATTAAAAATTTGAAATAGGATTTCATGAATGAATAACAGGTGAGATATACAAGAAAGTTCTTTTTGCTCAGAAAAACCACAAACAACTCATTTAAAAATGCCCATTCTTTGATATCTCAGAAACTGTTCCATGTGAGTTCTCAACCCTAAGTCATTCCCCAGCTCCATTTGTACGAGCCCCACAGAAAGATGAGGACCAGTGCATGTAAGAAACAGTGGACCCCGGACAGCACTACCCTGGAGAGTCCCCACTGAGCCAGCGAGTGAGATGGAAATGCTCGTTAGGGGCCTTGAGCACACAGCAACACATGAGAACCAATGTTCTGCTAGCACATTTGGTCAAAGTTTTACTCTGCATTTAAAGGAAGCTTTCTTAGCAAAGAGATACAGGAATTATACATTCAGATTATTGGTGAGTAAAAGGCAGCAAAATATGAGGGAAACATACACAACTGGGTATAAGAAAGAAGCTATTCAAATAATCTGTGTACCCATACATGTGTGTAAGAAAGCAGGGGGATACGAATGGGATCTCTGTCATGAGTTTCCTGCTTCCATTTGACTGCATTTAAGAACTCAACCTGTGTTGTTAAGTATGCTTCCTCACTGAGTCATGAATTGCTAAATATGTACTTATTCTTTTTTATAACTTCAAATGGCAGAGACAGTAATTACCTGGCAAATAAAGATAGAAGTTCTTACTATAAAGACCAGCTCCTTAAGGAAGAGAAAATTGCCTTCTACCCACTCTAGTCATTTGTCATGTAATTCAATCATTAGTTTCATTTCATGTTTCTTGAGGGCAGGTTCTAATAAACCACTTCATTTTAGGCAAATCCCCAGGGGAGAAACATATTAAGCCAAATTATGTGGAATTCTCCTGGCAGATTCAGAAGAGCCTGACTGAATTATACCCAGGGCACACCTGGCTTCAGTGGCTGCCAAAAAAGTCCCCTGAAGCCAGAGGCAAGAAGCAACAAGTTACAACTTAAACCCATGCTCCTTCCAGTAGAGGAGAAGAATGTTATCCTGCTGTGGTAACTGTTTGCCCATTCATTCATTCGTTCATTCATTTGTTCATTCGAACACTACGAGAGCCTATTAAGATGTTAGGTACTTAGGAACCAAAGACACAGTATGCAGAGGGCACAGCATGGGGAGGGGCAAAACAGCCCAGTACTTAGGAATCTCAGGGTGCTATGAAGTGCTATAAAGGGTGGCGAAAGCTGAGGAAGGGAACAGGATATGATCATGGCTCGGTGGCAGGTCAAGGTCTCTCTGAGAGGCATTTAACACACGCGACAGCTAAGGAGCCTGGCACAAAAGCACTGGGGAAAGGGCACCCCTCCCACAATTCTAGAGCTGCAAGGCACATTAACATAGGGCAGTCAATACTATGAGTTACAGAGATGACAAAAAGCAGGAAATTCGGGGACATGGCAAAGCAACCTCTGAGGAGCCAGCTGCTAAGTGTGGACCTGATTTCTGAACAGTGGATAAAAGCAACCAAAGAAACAGCAACTCCTTGTGCAGCCCAGGTCCATCAAGGCTGCTGGTTGCTCCACAAAGTGGCAGTTTAGTCAGCTGCTCCTCAGACGCAGCTGTTCGTCTCCTGTGTTCTGCTCATGACCAAATCCAGCTGAATGCCCAAAGTTGGAAGAATATATTCTTAACATGAGAGGTACTGGCAAAAGCCATGACGACAAGGCTGTCTGGCCCTTTTCTCACTTCTAGCCAACTCTTGCGGGGCTGGGTCTTGGTTTAAGATAAAGGCCAGATCTCCTCTGGCCACAGAAATGATGTTCCTCTTTCACCTCCACAACAAAATCAACCAAAAGCCATCCATCAGGCATTTTCAGACCACTAATATTTTCTCTTAAAAAGGTTCTAAAGGTGTTCCTTTTGGGAAGAATCATAATTTCTATGTTTTAAGAAAGCCATAGAAGCCAGGTCCGGTGGCATACATCTGTAATTGCACCACTCAAGGAGGTTGAGGCATGAGGATCGCAAGTAAAAACCTACCCCGGGGAACTTAGTGAGATCCTGTCTTAAAGAAAAAAAACAAAAGGGCTGTGAATGCGGCTTAGTGCGAAGGCTCTAGGTTCCATGCTCAGCACCACAAACACACACACAGGGATGGAGGGAAGACATGCTAACTGATACACAGAGTTAATACACCCTAAATGAAAGAAACTGACTGACGCAGGTCTCAGCCCTCCCATAAGAAAAGCCCTACGATGCCACTAATCTTTTGAGCAGCTTGTCATATAGCAAGGTCACTGAGCCAGCATGGACTCTGCCAAGCAGACCCACAGCTAATCCCTCTGATGAAAGATTTACTACCACACTGTCCAGTGATGCTTTGCTTTTGCCTGTGTGAGTGAGGGACCTATCAATTCAAACCTGGCAGAAGCTGAAGCAGGCAAAGCTGGCAAAATGATTATAACCATCATAACTTGCAGAATGACTCAGGAAATGACTCACTCAGCCATGCTGAAATGATGGCTGTCTGGAGCACCTGGGCTCCGTGTCCTGTCATTAAGTAACAGTAAAAGGGTTAACTGCAGCTTCATGAGTAGAACATAAGCCAGAAAGGCTAAGCACAGAGTTTTCAAGTAATTGTCTTATATGATTTCAGTCTGAGTTCTATTTCAATTGGAGGAATGGCATTAAAACACATCCATAAGAATTAGAATCCATAAAAATTAGATCAGTGTCTCGTTACACTATCCTTCCACCAAACACTGAAAGATGAGCTCTCCAGGAAGGTTATATACACAATGGGAAAATGCATTTCCAGACAAATGAAATGAGACATCACTGCAACTGCTACATGTTCCATCTACCTGTTTCTGAGTGACAATGTTGTATCTGTGCTGAAGGAACTTGTACTCAGAAACTTATCAGTAACACGGAAACTACAAAGACATCTGGCCCAGCAAGCCTCAACACAGAATACCAGCCCTCCAGGCCTGCTTCAGAGAGGGTAACCCTCCATCTGTCACAGCAAGTTTGCGCTTATCAAAGGCTCAATTGAGGGAAGTGGTATTTATGGAAAATTATCTCAGAGACTTACTTCCAATCTCTACCTATTCTAGGTCCTAGCCTTGAATCAACTTCCAGCACTAGAAGACTTGGCTTGTTTTCTGTCTTCTCCACCAAAGAATTACCTCTGCTAACTTATACATTAATCTATGCTCTGTTTTACCAAGGAGTTGTAAACCTTAGTAGGTTTACGGCCTAGTTGTAAACACTGTTTAAAAAAAAAAAAAAAAGAAAGAACTTACTCTATGTCTCGTATATAAAAATCCCTTGTAAGAAAGTTTTCTTTATTTTCTTTGCAGTGCTGAGGAGTGAAGCCAGGGCCACACAGATGCAAGACATGTGCTCTTAACACTGAGCTACATCCTCAGCCCTAACTTTTTAAATTCTTCATCTCATGCCTTGAAGGCTTAGCACACTCCCCTGCCCTAACAATATTATATAACTGACTGCATTTCCCTCTCGCCTGGAACTTAAACTCAAACTACAGCAATCTATTCCACCTCTTCTGGTTCTCAACCCTCACACACTTGTTTTCTCCCTGCATGCTATGGATTGTCTATTTGTACTTATTATTGATTAATATGCTACTCATTGACTTATATCGATTTGCTTATTTTAAATCTATTAGTGCTTCTTAATATGCTACTTATTCTCTCGCTAGCTGTGTCAGAGCTTTTGGGAAGGAAGGAAGATAAAAGTGAAGTGAAAAGGAGACACACTGGAACACGAGTACTGCGCATGATTTGACATGAACGTCCCCCCCAATTAATCACATAACACTCTAGATCATTTTCTTTTGAAGTAGGAGAGAATGATCACCCATGTGGCACAGCCAAAAGACCAACGTGCCTAGACAGGGCGTGCCAAAGGCAACATGGAAGCGAAGCACTGAGATTCTGCTGGTTAAACCAGTACCGTTTCCCACCCAGGTGATGTCTGGGCATTCAGTGGCTGTGATCGATTCAGGTTACCAACCTCCTCGCCACTGGCTATTCTGTGAGCCAGATCTTTTAAGTTTCTCATCATTCTTTCATCCCGAAAGTCATAAGGAAATGTTTCTGTCCATTCTGTCAAGAGTTGAAGAATTTTAGGTGCAATTTTTCTCATCTGGTTCTAAGGAGGAAATAAAAACAAATTTAAGTGGTTGATGTCTGTCACCAGGGAGCATATCAAACAAATGACTACTGTGTCACTGATTAACTTTTAGGGCAAAGTCTCTGGGATTGAAGAAGCAGCTCGTGGCCTCCGCCCCACATCAACGTGCTGTGAAACCAACTAAAGCAAGAGCGAGGGTCTTCCAAGACGCTGGACTTACAGTGTGTTCCCTACTCACGGCCATGATGGCATGTGAGCACGTCAACCGGGGCATGAGTTAGGGCTACTTAGGGAACCCAACCCCACAAAACCCAGCCCACTCCGTCAACACACCTAACCGAAAAACTGTCAAGTTCAAAATGCCGCATTACCTTATCGCCATCAGGATCACTCAGCCTCTGGTGCTCCACACACAAGTGGCAAACTTTGCCCATTAGTTCATAGGGATGCATGAACAACCGTGAACTGAGTAGGAAGGTAAATATGTATGTTCTCTGTGACAAGGGAGAAAAGGTCATCACTGTTACATTCCCTCTGAATGTGACATCTGTCCTATATATTAGACAGCTTTTCTCATACAGTTTTCCTGATGAAAGTTAACATGCTGCAGATTGAAATGTAACGCCTTCCAGCAGTGAAACGGTATGAAGATGGATTTCCTCTCTGCTTTTGCAGGTATCATTTCCTTAAACCGTATCACAAATAACAGAAGCACAGGATAAGCTCAGGTCCTGAACTGATTCAGAGCACATTTTCACACCTATCCTCTGGGAGCCAAGATACCAGGACACCTAACTCATGTCAGTAAAGAGGAATGAGATTCAGCTGAGAGGGAAATCTAACTTAAATGTACCACCCATACAGAATCTGGTTTTGTATCCAAATATTACGGTAACTCAATGAAAACCCCAAACAAAAACAGAAAGCAAACCATCCAATAAACCTCACTCACCCTACCCACATTCAGCTCAAGAATTCTCCTGTGTTTTCAGCATGGCATGCTCAAGAGTTGTGTCAAGAGTATTCAAAGGCAAGCTTTCAAGGAACCCATTTACTTGTTCAATGGCTAAGCCATTTGATAAAGCACAATATAACACTATACACTTTTCTTTACCCACACTGTCTCCCCAGAAGTCAGCAAGGAAGCATAGTTATTTGCTGTAATAGTTTCAGACTCCCATGAAAAGAAATATTCCAAGGGTTTAGTTCCCTCCCTATAGGCACCTTTAGTAGCTCATAAACATTTACAGGGCTAAACAAGGGATCCCTTTTACTTTTGATTGCAAGTTTTCCCTGTGTGGTAACATATTTGAAAATGTTGTGTAACAAATCACACACGGAGAGATAACTTAGTAAGAAACACTATGGTGACTTACAGAGGCAAGCACAAACACTCCTTTGCCTGCCAAGGTTATTATCATGTTTATAGGAGCCAATGAATGTGGTCTCTAGATATTTTCATGAAATCTCCATCAATAACCAGCTGCTCGGTAATTCTCATTGCTCTACAAAACTCAATTCCACAGAGACAGCGGTAGCCCGAGAGAACGGGGAAGCCCATTTGTCCCAGAAAGGAAACCCATGTTACGTAATTGATGCTAGCAGTGGGACCATGTGCAAACACTCAGTATTGGTACATTTCAGTTGTCTCCCCTCTGCCCTCTTGTAACTATTTCACCACTGAGATCATGCATAATGAATTCCCTAGATCAAAAAATACCATCTGTATGAATGAAAGTTACCAAGATAAAACAAAAACAAACATGTCCTCTGCTGTCCGAACTATAAAGTACTGCATCTTATGCATAGATCTGCTTCTCTCTTCCATTTACCTTCCTTCTTTGCATTCAGGTTTCTCAGCATAATGATGTACTTAGAAAAAACGCATCAACTCTCCCATGCGGGGAGAGCCCAGTGCGCTCCAGCATTTTTAGTTCAGGACCAAGGTACATGCATACATCAGCCCTATGGATACTTCATTCAGATGCTATCAGACTGCCGGCATATGGTACCTAACCCAAAAAGACACTGACTCAACATCACCTCAATGTGCAATTTCTAGCAACCCCGATACAGTTCTGTAGTATGCAGAGTCCCTACATATTGCATTTAATTTCTGCTCAGTCCCAAGGAGGAGTTTCAGAGGAACGCGAACACGTACATCTGGGTAGTAGTCCACATTGGGTACCAAGTGCTGGATAAGGGCTTCCAGAGAGCCGGAGAGGAGGGTGTTGTCATGGTAATACAACCCTCCACAGCTGTCCTCTGCAGACTGATAGAGGTTCCGGTTGTAACCGCTGCTGTCAAACATTGCTGCGAAGGGAGGAGTCTGAGGCATGCTTTCCTAAAAGAAACCAAAGAGGAAACACGGTGTCAGGAACACACAATACAAAAAGAAAGTAAGCTTTGATGGAGACTGAGCTCTAAGGGGAATGAGGGAGAGATTCTGGCAGGATCAGCACCCAGGAAGAGCCAAGAGTCCTCTGAGAACCGCTCGTGTGCACACATTTAACATCGGAAGTCCACAAAATGCTGCTTAGGGTTCAAGCTGGACTTAAGTTCAAGGTTCTGCTGCCAAGTTGCTCCTGTGCATGTAGTTGGGAAGGAGGAAGGAGACCTGAGCTTTGACTGTTTCATCCACTAAGTCGAGCACTTTCCTGAGGTAGAAGTGTGTGCACCTTCCCCTTTTGCTGGACCAATTACATAACAATTAACAGACACCTGATTAGCACTGGGCACACTAGGGGGCAACTAAACTGACAACAAAAGGTGCTTGGAAAGGAAGACTAGAATTAAAGTACTCTGTGTGTGTGTGCACGCACACGCGTGTGTGGGGGGTGTGTGTGCAGACTTAATGCTGACTCCCCCTGAGTCTACTGGAAGATCAGACACTGTTTATTTTCACCGCTTTGTGTCAAATTCTCAGTTCCAGGGCAAGAGAGCTGTATGTATGAAGCCTGTGTTTGCAGTAAACATGTAGGCCGAGAAGGCACCTGATTCGGAACCAGGAGTACTGAGACAGCTGTGAGCTAAGTTCTCCATCTGTGTGCTCAGCGGCACACAAAGCCCGGGCAGAGGGACTTGGTAGAGGCCAGAGGCTCTGAAGTTGTTACTTGGGTTTCGAGGGACAGAACACTTGTCCTGCACAGAGACCCAGAGCTCTGGAAGCAGACAGGGACAATGGAGGCAAGCAAGAGCTGTCCAGACGAGGGCCTTCAGCAAGCCAAGGCTGAGAGGGACAGGGTGTCCCCAGGAGGACACAACCTGGGCTAATCCTTTTCAAGATGCCAGAAGCTATTTGCATCCAAATAGGGGTGGGATGCGAGGCTGTGCCTGAGAAGTCACATCCATCACTCCACACATCACTCTGTGCGCATCTGCTCAGCCACAGCGGGTGGGGGGCACACAGCACCACGGCGTGCATGCTTCTTCACAGGAGGGGACAGGCGTGCAGTGCTGGGGACAAAACATCACCACAAAGCCAGCTGGCGGTGAAGTGGACACAGCACTGAGGAAATGAAGAAGCAGTAAATACGAGGGAGTACAGTAAACACAGAAAGTATCTAGGAAACCGCTGCTCCTCACGTCTGTGTAGTCTAGCCCATCCAGAAACTGGTATGGCAGGGGAATGAGACAGGATCTAATAAAAAAAGTAGTCACAAATGGGAAGAAAGTTATTGCTGAGAACCACCTTCTGCAGGGGATTTGTCACTAGCAGGGCCACGTGGCTGTGTCCGTAGCTTAGGCAGGACATGGCCAGAACAGCAAAAGGACGGGGCTGTGGGATACAACGTTAACACAAGTGCTCCACACACCCCTCTAGCTAGTAAGACCTCACACAGCAACTGTGATTAGATATCAGCTCCATGTTCATATTTTATGGGGCAATGGACAAACCACATTTCTTTCCTCTTGTAATCGCCACCTTGCAGGATTATGACTCCCAGGTAATACAATTACCTCACATGGGGCATCTTTGGTGAGAAGAAAAACAGCCAATCTACCCTTGTCCTGAGAAACTTGGAATGTCTTCACACTGGGAGGCGTGGGCCTGAGATGGGAGGCCCTCCTCAACGATACTCAAAGCTCTGAGGGACTCCGGTGGGCTTACAGAATCCTTCCTGTATAAGATGAGGAGTAGGACTCTTGAAGCTGGTTTTTTTTTTTTTTTTTTACCTATGAGGAACCTTGAATTTTCTTGATATCTTTTTCCTCGCTGTTATTGAAACCAATGTAGTCGAGTGGTTTGGGAGGGGTGGGTTCGGCTAGGACCTGGGGACTCTGGAATATCAGACAATACAACGAACACCCAAAGGACCACAGAAATCATCTGGTCTCAGACACTGAAAATAGAATTCACTTCACTTTCCAACTCCAGCCAACCAGAAGGGACTGTCCAGCAGCCTGAGGGTGAGTGGGGTCCCTCTGGAGGCTGTGACTGGAGAGAATGTGTATCCAAAAGGGTACAACGGCTTCAAGGCAGCTGTGGAAACCACAGCCCATAGGCCATGCCATCACCACCAGGCCCAAACTCCTCTCTCCCTATGAATATCTGCCCTAGACCCAGGGAGACGAGCCGAGACACCAGGCTAACATGATACCGCCAAGCGCTCCAGCACAACACGAGCTGGCTGAAACCTCCCTGAGTCTTGAACCTTGCTCTTGGGCTCATCAGCAGCCACTCTAGGGCCCAATCCCCAGGACACTCAGACCCAGGATTCAGCACCACAAACCACCAAGCCTGTGCATTCGTTAACTATTAACTCCTGGGGTGTGGACAAGGACTCAGCTCTGGACAAGAATTCAGGTTTTAATGGTTTCTCTTATATAAGAAACCCAAAGAGCAAAACGAAGGACAGACGACAGGAAACTGGGAAGTAGGTCTTTTACAAATGGGAGGAGAACGAAGAGACCCTGGGAGGTGGGAGGGGAGGAAGTGAAAGGGGATACAAAGAGAATTAAGTCACCACATACACACACACACACACACACACACACACACACATATCAACCATCTATGGTGCACGTGCCCATTATGCACCGCAAACATTTACTAAAAAAGGAATTCAGATTTAATGAGCGAACGTGTCACTCACTAGGTCTCTTTGAGGAGGTACAGAGTACCAGCACTTAGAAGCCTCCCTCCAGTGACACTGAAAGAAGGAACTGCAAATACTGGTGGACACCAAACCAGCGTAAACTAGTGGGGTTGCAGTGTACTATGCCTAAAAATCAGTTGTCTGAGGAGAGCAGGTCACAGGCCTGCAAGTTAGCTCGAGGCGGTGCTGCTCCTGAGCCACCCTGACTGCTGAGTTTGCACACAGCGGTAGCCAACTTCCGAGTCAACGTCACTCCAGAAGTCCAACGTCACTCCAGAAGTCCGACGTCACTCCACAAACACTTGTTTGTGCACAGTGGGCCCTTTTTCCACCTTGCTGCGTACTCAAGTTCAAGTTAGCATCTTTCTCACTTCTCACGCCTTTCCTTTTTTGGTTGAATTCTCAAACTGGGATCGCCTGCAGTGAGAAAGGTCTGCACACCCCACCGGCCTTTATTTCTGCCAATTCCCCCCACGTGAGCTACCCCCTGGAGACCTGGAGTGTGGTAGCCTTGAGAACGTTATTGGCTTCTGTTTGTTTAACAGTTTACTGTACAGGCTACAGGCGCCTTTCCAGACTCTGCAACCACTCCCTCAGACAAGCCTCCTCGTCCTTCTTTGACTGCTTTGTACAAAGCTGAGGCTCAGAAAACTGTACTCACTTGCATTATGCACCACGGGACAGAGAGGGTAGGGTTTCAAACCTAGGTCTTCAGATTCCAAGTAAGAAATTTATTACACTACTCATGTTATACTGCAAATGGTCTTCTTTGAACTTCTAAGGTTGAACCACAAAAATGAAAAACCTGTCAGTCTTTTCCCAAATTGCAGGCTATTAGAATAATTGATACATTTTATGCGCTCTACATAAATCCTTGCTCCAAAGTTGTATTAACACCATTAATTACTCGTATTAAAAAGTCACACTGTCAACAGCAGTATGTAAGCCACTGACCTTCACAATCAAAGCACAGTTCCATTTAGACAGACATCAGTGATGTCACATGTCTGAGTACCTTTAAAACTGAACTGTATGTAAACAGTCAAATGATAAGAAAACATGTTTAACTGACCGTCTTCTTTTAAGCAATACAGTAAATAACAGAGCATCTTACAACAGATGGCCTGTTGGAGTCTACGAAATGCAGTATTTCCTTGTACTAGTGTCATAGATTTCCAGGAAAAAAATTGAGACAAATGACCAAAAGAAAAATCATCCCCATAGCTCATTTCTGGACAATCTCTAAGAGGTGGCCAGTCTGGTCATGTTCTGAAGAATCAGCTGTCTGTGTAACAGGTAAAATGAGGCAATGTCAGCAGAATGATACAGAAAGTCCTGCTTATGAAACTTATTCTAGCTGGTTCAGGTCTGGAACTGAAAAGTAAGGTCCAACCTGGCGCAGGCCTGTGATCCCAGCGCTGCTGAAGGGCAAGGCAGGGAACTGCACGTTCAAGTCCAGCTTGGGTAACTGAGGGAGACCCTGTCTCTACAAGACTAAATTAGAAATATCCGGGGATATCGCTCGGTATAACGGCAGTGGCTTCAATTCCTGGTCCTGGGGAAGCAAGACAGGAAAAGAAAAAGGAGGAGAGAGGAAATCAGGGTGGAGGGGAAGGGAGGGGAGGGGGGGAAGGAAAGGGGAAAGTGAACCTTAAAAGGTGAAATGTTGGCTTAGTCCTGATTAGGAAAATAAGCCCAACATGCAAGCTACAGAACAGGAGAATGCAGAGAGGTGTTTCTCTCTGGGCACCATTAACTCTGGAAATCACCTGCCAACGATCTCTCCAGGGATCAAGCTGCGCGTGGAACGGTCGCTCGGGACCTTCAGCTCCCACTCTTCCCTTCACCTTGCTGTGGTTCTGCCCCTTCCTTGTTTGCCGCCAAGCTCCTTTTCAGCTCTCCCAACTCTGTCTCTCTCTCTCAGTCTGCACCTTTCTACGCTTCCCAGCGCAGTATCAGACCCGGTCTGTCTACCACCCACCACACCCTGCAGTGCCCGTTCTGCCCCCATCCCCACGGGCGGATCGGTGGGGCCCTCCCACTGGAAATGGTGTTTAGGAAACACCATTCTCAGAGGTTAGATTGAGGGAGCAAGTTCAACACTGGCTTAATGCACTGTTAAACCCAGACTTCAAAGGAGTAAATTCCCTGGGAAAAAGACAGAGTGGTATGAGGCAAATGAAAACCCTTCGAACTAGTTAAATCGTTTGCATTAATGCGTAATGTGCATTAGAAGGCAGTTCTCTTAGGAAGCTTCCTGTGTAAGCCAGTTCCTAGAAATTCAAAATATAGTCTATCCAGCCAGTGGCTCTCAACTGTTTAAGGACATCATCCAACCCCTAAGGCACTAAGACGTACACCAACAAGTGTGCATGCACTGGAAAGGATGCGCAGGGCTGGATTAAGAAGCCCAGGTGCTACTTGTGCACAGTGCATTTCTTTACCCTACGGCAGGAGTTTGGCCCAAGACTTCGAGACTGGCTCCTTAGAAACCAAAGAACTCTTTTTTTCAGGTAGTATCACTCAAATTGTGTTAAAGAAAATGTAAAAAGTGATAATTCACTGGGTTTTGGCAGAGTTGCTCAAGTAGGCTTTCCCTTCCCCTCTATAATGAGGCAGCACTTAGAGGCAGAAGTAGCAAGACCTCGGGAAACGGATTGTGTTTCTAAAACAATAAACTGTGGGAGGAAAAAATCTAGGGCCATCCAGATGAGTGTTTGAATCTCAGGTTATGCTAGAAAACTCTCTATAACAAGAAAAAAGATACCCTTTACTCAGGTAGGGAAGATTAATATTCTTTATGAAAATTAATTTGGTAAGCTGAAAAGTTAGCTGACAGACAAGACACCTTACAGGGCCTACTAATTTGGTCACAAAGATAGATCATGTTCCTCCAAGGACCCTGAAAAAGTTCAGGCTGACATCGATCCGGCAGCAAGGCCGCGGGGACAGGTGATTTACGGCATGAACGGGCTCAGAAAGCATGGCTAATGGGTCCAAACCAACCAACGTGGCTGATGAAAAGCTGCCTCCTTCCAGACAGCAGGCTGTGTCTGAATCAGCCCCTGCTTCTGTGCAATGTTATTTATGGTGAACCAGGTGCACCAGGGAAAGGCGGTTTCAGGTGACCATTAAAGGGGAAGAGGTCAAGGAAAAGATGTGTGAGCACTAAAGCAAAAGCTATCCCTCAACCTCTGTGATAGACGCTCCCTGTAAATCTCTTACCTGGGTATCTCGTCAGCATTTTCTTTATGCTCAAAAGAATGAGACAGAAAAGGTGGCAGTCAGAGAAAAAAGTGAGTGTTTTCAACTCTATCGTAGTGCAATATTTAATAAGTCCAGCGCCTTTATGTTGAGTACAGTATTTTTAAAAATTTATTTATTTTCTGAGACAGGGTCTCGCTATGTAGTTCATACTGGCTTTGAACTCACTACATAGCACAGGCTGGCCTCCAACTTGCAGTGATCCTACTGCATCAGCCTCCCAAGTGCTGGGATTACAGGCATGCGCCTCTGTGCCCAGCTGACTACAATATTTTAGCATGAGGGACATGTATCCCTTTTTTTTTAAAGCCTAAGTAGACAAATGCCTCCTTATCACAGGTGAACTTTGAAAGCATGTTTGTTTAATGGGGAGAGGTTTCATTACATATCCTGAAATTACAGGTTCCTCAATCCCCATCCACACGTTTTTTTCCTTTGCCATCTGAAGGTGCAAGGATCTGGATTACAAAGAGTTTGTATATTCCTCTAGCTGGTTCCCCAGATGCTTTTAGCTACTGACTGCAACTCATGAGCTCTACCTGACCGTAGATTTCAGTCAAGATGGAAAGTAGAAGTCAAGCATATGACACCATCTGTAATGTAGCCTATTTGGAACTTCAAAGTCTAGATGACTGTCTTCTCATTTCTCTCCTTAGCCAGGATAAGTCCTAAGAGCACAGATTTCTACCAGCTTCTGTGGAAACTGTAGACATGGTTCACCCCTGATCACCTCCTTGAGAAAAGAGGTATTGTGTGCAGAAGGCAAATAACACAGCAGACTACTCAGAATCAACTCACTTCTTTGGCATGTGGACAGAGACTAAGAAATTCCAAGATAAGTACATTCTTTGGAACTGAGTTCCCAGCCAAGGGAGAAAAACAATCAGTACTTTTGAGGAAGAAAGATCCTATTTCTCTCCATAATGAAATAGAGATATTACAGTAGCTCTGGATTTGAGTTATAGGCATTCATACAAAAAATATATAAACTTGCATTTTTCTTGACCTGTCCTAGATGCTACTGAATAAATTTTTCACTAATTCTTAACCTAGAGAGGAAAGGAATTCTGACTCAAGTAGTGACACCCTTTGGCTTCCTTGGAAGAAAAATAAAGCTAAGATTTGTTATCTTTGTCGGGTAGTGTAGTTAGTAGTTCATTAAAACACAAAATGACATTTCAGTAGTGGCAAATCTAGACCTGGAGTGTCATTTAAAACTTTCCTAAGAAACCAGGCTTTGAAACCGGTCATGATGGTGCATGCCTACAATCCCAGCGCTCAGGAGGCTGAGGCAGGAGGATCACCACGAGTTTGAGCCCAACTTGAACTACTTCGTGAGACCCTGCCTCCAAAAAGAAACACAGAAACAAAGAAAAGAAAAGAAAGAAATCAGGCTTTGCTGAGTGGGAAGTGAACCCAGAACATGCTGACACCATTATACTCTAACCGCCTTTGTCATCTGCAACTCCCTTGCAATTCTTGAACTGAACAGTAGATGGCTCTTCACTCCTTGTTTTGACAAGGCTGGGGCTGTTCCAGCAAGAATGGTTGGTGCTGGTTTAGAAAAAGCAAAAGGGCAACTGGAGTTTTGGGCAAAAAATATAAAGAAATTGGTGTTGTTTGTGATCTTGGAACGTTACTGGACTCAGGAGAATGGAACTGCTCACACTGTGCAAGTGATACATGAACTATATTTCCTGATGTTTTCTATGACTTCTATTTCCTAGATGTCCGTTCTTTGATGAGAATTATTTCCCTTTCCCAGCAGAATAAAAATTTCTGAGGCACTTTTTCTTTTCCATGTGCTCACTTCTGTTTTCCTTTTTTTTTTTTCCGGTACCAGGGATCGAACTCAGGACCTTGCGCTTGCCAGGCAAGTGCTTATGCCACTGAGCTATACCCCCAGGCCCTCCCAGTAAAATAAAAATGATCTTCTGGAAAGTCAAAATCATAATGACCATCCAGAGCTGTCCAAAGTGCTGGGATCTGGCAAATGTCCCTCTTCTTCACTGCCCAGCGCAGTCACCATTGGCCACGGTGACTACTGAGCATGCACAGAGGCCAGCGCAACAGAGAGACTCATTCTTTAACTCATTCCCATTTAGATAAATGTAGGTTTAAATATCCCTATGTGGCTAAAGGCTGCCACAATGAACAAGACGGATGTAAGGAGGCACACGGCCATTCATACACGCGTGACCTCACAGGAAGTCATAGAATAGCACATGGGGAGCACTTTTGATAAAAGGTTGTTTTACTAAACCCAATTCATTTTAACATGACCTGACACTTAGTGAGGATATTTGTAAAAAGTAAGATTTTCTTGTTACATTTTGAGTTACTGGGATAATTTTACTCTTTGGGTGCAAGTGCTTTAAAAACTATGTTTATCCTTCCCCTTCCAGTTATCTCTTTCACATACATAGAAAGATGGTGGTGGGCAGTCTCTACTGTGTTTTCCTTTCCTAGAAGGCTTAATTTTTACTTTGTGTTACAGTTTTCATACCAGGGTTTCCTAGTAAAACTGGAATCAACTGAATGGCTTCTGCCTTGAGAGGAAATAGTACAACTATAAACCAAAGGGAAAATGGGTGATCAAAAGAGAACTTAAAAATGTAGTAGATAGCAATACTGATCTAGTAGACCAAGAATATTCTTATGGTCTCCCTTATGATGAGTAGTTTTTAATATTTGTAGAATAACAAAAGCAAAAAACCATTCAGTAACATATTAAATGTCTATAGAAATCTATCAGTAAGAAGCCTCTCACTCTCCTCTCTTCTCACAACCCAGAAAGTAGCTGAACATCTAACAACACTTCTGGTCCTTCACTGATTCTTCCTATACAGGGAGCGAGCTTATGAAGTGACAGTGCAGTAAACTACAGCAGTTATGACACAGATAGGAGAGATTCATAGATCCTCTAGTGCCACACCCCTGTCCATTTTACAGAGACCGCAGCACAGGGAGAAGACCCTCGGCTCGTTAGGGTCCCAGACCCTTCAAAACCCACCCCTACTCCCAGGGCAGAATGCTGCCCACGGCATTAGGCTACATCTGTTACAGCATCATCCAACTGGTAAAGATCTATTTTTTGTGGGTATACCTGGGGCACCGCCGCCCCCACACGGAGGACAACTATACGTAGTTCTGGAAAAGTGAAAGAAGCAGATAGGTAACCAGATTCAACCACTAACAAAAGAATCCTGTAAATCTTAAGCAGCATTTCCAGTAGTACAATTTTTCTCTTTAAGACTTCATAAAATGTTATTTTTAAAAGCTTTTCACTCATTATAAAATGTTATTTTAAAAAGCTTTTCTCTCATTCGTGACCTCAGAATACAGATTCTTATCCTTGTTCAGTGATTCCTGATTCTTCTCCTAGGTGAGGCAGCGCCCCCTTCCTTCCCCAGGCAAGGCTCGGATTAATCATCCAAAGGTTCCTCAAATTCAATTCTTCCAGGAAGCCCTTGGGGAGCGATAAAGCGAAGCCCAAGGCTCCCTGTGCTGTACGAAGGACCCACTAGGGGTGCTGTCCTCATGCTCTCCCCTCAGCGCTCTGAACATCCCTCTTCGCTGTAGACCGGTAGTTAGTACTCAGTGGGCTTTATTTAGTCTACTGTACTCTATTAGCCAGTAATTAATTTCAGTAGGAATGAAATATTAGTAATAGTACACAAAGTACGCATTTTATGGTAAATAGTGAATATTTTGAAATTTATAGTTATATTTGTTTAAGAATATATTCGATCCCATGCTAAACTAGGGGGAAAAAGACAGCAAATGCAAATCTGGTCTTTTGAGTCTCTTCTCCAAAGACAGTATGAGCCCCAGGTACCAGGTGTGGTGATGTCAGATAAAATGTCTACTGAAGCACATAATGTGAAGGAAAACTGCAAACGCACCGAGGGAGAAATAAATTCTAAGAACTGAACACGCCATGGAAAACTGTAAAGTACAAGGCCAGTAGCTTAGTAGCCACAAATGTTGCCACCTCCAGCAAAACAAAGGACTGCCCAACATGTAAGGGACGCATGCCAACAAGTAACTTGCTATCAGTGGCCGATCTGATCCTTGCCACAAAATCTGCTTGAAAGGAATAGAGCGAGAAGCGCCTGTAAACCCTGACTTCTGTCCACAGTGCTAGGTCCTCACTGGCTCAAACACCGCGCCCCCCCCCACCCCGTAAAAGTGGCATTAACGACAGGGCTTAACCAGCTGCCCGGCTTTTCGTTCCTTTGTTTTTCCTTTTTCTCCCTGCTATAAAAACCTCAACAAACACTTTTATCCCCTTTCCTTATTTAGAAATCTATTCTACATTTTCTGTAAACCTCATTTCACCCGTGATTTCCTCCCAACTCTCCAGTCAGCTGGATACGCCGCTTCATTTTAAGCCTTGTTTCTTAGCCTAGGCTGACCACCACGGCTCAACAGGGTTGAGACCAAGGCAGTCATCACATGCCCGGCTGCAGCGTGTCCTCAGCGGGAAAGAGTAATCACCCGAGACATCTGAGTCTGACTGCGCACACCCTTCAGAGGGCATCACCCTGACCCCTGGCGTCTTCCCCTTGATGCACCCGGTTCAGAGGCCCTCCCCTGGCCACCAGTGATAGCCAGGGCTAAATATAGCACCACGCACACCAGCGTTTCCAGACCATTGTCACATGGCGCTGCTGACGAAGGCCTCCTAGGAGACCGGGCGGCCCAAACAGACACACACACACAGACACACACACACACACACACACACATACGTGTGCAGATCCATCTATACATACCATGGCCATAGGATTCATCCTCCAAGTAACACAACTGCGTCCCGGAGAACTGCTACTCGACGCTCTCCGCGCGCTCTGCGCCCGCTGGTGCCACCGCGGCGCTGTCAGAGGGCTCAGCTACGCCGCTTCCCCCCAGCCGCGCCAGTGTGGACAGGGTGAAGTTCGGCGCAAGGGTAGATCGCCACACACACTCGAGCACATACACGCGCGCGCGCGCACGCGGCGCAGACAGCCCTGCTCCCCGCTGCGTCCTCTTCTCTCGGACACGGGAGACTTCCAGGCTTGCGGTGGCATCGCCCGGACAGGTGTCCCAAGACCCCTCGCCGGCGCTAGGACAAAAACGCCAGGCAAGCCGGGGTCTCCCGAGCGCTCCCGGTGAGCGGAGGAGAACGACACCTGGTGAAGACCTGCGCACCGGCGTCGGAGGGGAGCGCGCGACTTGTGTTTGTCCCTTCCCAAGAGTCAGACCTCCGCGAACACGAAACCCGGGACAAAAACAAACAGTGTCGCGCGCGCACGCACAAACACACAGGGAAACCTGCCAAGAAGTAGGAGGAAACAGCCCAGGAGAGGAAGAGAAGACAGAGAAGAGGTGAACTCACAAACCCTCAGAAACTGCCGAGGTCTGCAAACAGGAGACGTGGGGTGGGGAGAAAGCGGCGAGGAGGCACCCACGCAGGTGTCCCGCCGGTCCCCGCGGCCCCGCCTCGCACCTGTGGGGCCGGGGCGGCCCTGAGAGCCGGGGCGGGGAGCTCCCTGGCCGCTGGCTCCAGCCAGGCTGGGCGCGCCCCGGCATCGGCCCTCCCGCCGCGCCTCCGGGTCTCCCGCGAGCGCAGCGCGCAACTCAGACCCGTCCCGCCGCGTGTCTCCGGCCCCCCGGGAGAATCACCCCTCCAAGGAGCCACCTACCTGCACTCAGAGAAACCCCGGGTCCTCCGCCACCGGGCTGCGTGCAGCGCGCCTTCAAACGCGGCCAAAGGGCAGGCTAGGAAAGCGCGCGGAGAGGAGGGAAACCCGCCTGAACCAG
Organism: Dinomys branickii; assembly: GCA_004027595.1. Taxonomy (NCBI): domain Eukaryota; kingdom Metazoa; phylum Chordata; class Mammalia; order Rodentia; family Dinomyidae; genus Dinomys; species Dinomys branickii. The sequence continues at coordinate 72,131 of PVLD010008717.1, forward strand.
TAGGGCTCCTTGTTTATACTGAAACTACCGCACCGGCCGACGCTCACACCCGCTCCGCGGCCAGCCCAGCCTCCCGCCGCCGGCCCCGCCCCACCCCCGACCAATCACGGCACAGATCACCGCCCACACTCCTGCCGGTCACCGCCTTCCCCGCCCCTCCAAGGGCTCAGACCAATCACGGCTCAGTCACCGCCCACGCCGGCCCCGCCCACTGTTCCGCTGCCTTGAGCAACCGGGTTCAGCTTAGCTGGCAGGCTCGCTGCTGCACAGGCTCCTCCCGAGTGCACCTGCCCCGGGCGGTTTGTGCAGTGTGTACAGTTGAGTGTGTACTCATTTACCTGCGTACCACTTGTAAATACCGGCCTGACTCGTTCTGCGGTATCTACTAACGCTACGATGAGCTTAAGGCTGCTGGCTAGGGCACTCTGAGATCAGAGAGCAACCACAGGACTTCGGCTCGGCGGGGACTCAGCGGCAGCTGAGCGCTGGGGTTGTGATAAACGCTGGGGCGCGCTGGGGGCCCGGTGGGCTGATGCTGCCATTAGGAGGATGCAGGGCGGGCGGTACCGAGCGCGCTGCAGAGTGACAGTCGCTAGAAGTCCCACAAGGGAAAGGAACCCACGGTGAAAACTAACTGGCAAAGCCTGAGGCTGGGCCGCGGTGAAGGCTGTGTTGTCATGGCAACCACATGCTTAGGCTGCCGCGGGATACTTGATAACTAAGAAAAAACAAGGGTGAAAACCTCAATACTTCGCCTTGGACAGATAGAGGAAAGCCGAGGGAAGAAATGATGGAAACAAAGAGACTCACAGACGGGAAAAGAAGGTCCATGATCAGGAGTCTTTCTTGCCTTAAGAAAGTAGTTTTTCTCAGAGCTCCCTTGTATACACAAAATAACCAGTGCTATGTACCCTGTTAGGATGAAGGAGATAGGGGGACACTTCACAGCCCCCACCTTCCTCCTTCCCCCACCCATTTGCTAGTGGGTTTCACGGACTAAGTCCCTCTTCCTGACCAAGTGTTTGGCTCTCCTGAGGCCTCTGCACTCCAGAGAGGCCCAGGACAGTGGCCGTTTGTGGCTTGTGCTGGTTTGTTGCTTTTTTAAGCTCCGTTCCCGCCCTGGAACTGTCACCAAAAGGCCGTGTGACATTCGGTAACTCCCTTACACTTTTGAGGACCCTGGTCCTGTAGCAAGAAATGAAAAGGGCTGGACTCGGATCAAGATTTCATAACGGGGCTACCTGACAGGTCCCTGGTGACCTCTGGGTACGCTTGTGAGCCCAGAAGACTGTGGCATTTTATGTTTGAGAGTCACTCCTCACACAAACGAAACGTGTCTCAAAATGTAAAACTGATGCCATGATGATATTGATTGAATGTTTCATGCCACTTGTTTGCTGGCCATTCTGGCAGATGCCCCGGGCGGGGCTCCTTCTAGCTCCCTACAGGAGAAGCGTTATGTAAGGAGACAGCTCTGGAGTCCCGCACCTGAGCCCTGGGCCTGCTTCTGACACAGCCACCTATGAACCTCAGGAAAGGCCCACAGGGACTCTGAGGCCCCATTTACCCATCTGAAAAGCAGCATGGTGTTAAAGTAACTTCTTCACTGAGAACCTCAGAAGAGGTGAAGCATGGGACAGATTTGAAATAACCTTGGAGAAGCCTTCCTTGCTCTCTCCACTTAAAATCATAACGACTACCCCACTCTGTAGAGCCCTTTTTTGCTTTTCGTCCTTATCGTTTCCTCCAAAGGACGTATTACCATTTACCATACGGTGTATTTTACTTGCACTGCCAGAATACAAGCTCCCTATCGACAGGATTTGTGGCATACACGCCATATTCCCAGTGTCAATAAATATATATTGGTTGAGGCCCAGGCATGATGACCTACACCTGTAATCCAAGCACTTTAGAAGGCTGAGGCAGGAGGATCATAAGTTCAAGCCCAGCCTGGGCAACTTACTAACTTCATAGGACCTTGTAAAATAAAAAACTAGGGCTAGGGACATTTGTTACATTGAAGTAAAAAACAGGCCAAGGGACATAGCTCAGTACAAAGGCCCTAGGAGATATAGATGATATATATTGTTATATATGTTGAATAAACAAATGTCTAGCACATGGTAATTTTTAAATGTCATTGCTGTTACAATTGTCCTAATTTCTCCCTATCATGAAAAAAAAATTATTTCTATTTTCTGCTGCTCATAACTTCTTTTGGTCTCTGGACCCCACTGGCCAAATTCCTACCCTTCCGAGTGTCAGCGAGCTCGTTGCTAGCATCAAGTTCCCACAAACGCAGCCCTGCGGAGCAGCACCAGGTCCAGTGAGGAACAAGAACCGCCTTTCCCGAAGGCCCGCTATCAGACAGGCTCTGTGCCAGGGTTTACTTCTCTCTTCCGGTTCTTGTGCATCTCAGCCGCAGAGATTAGATCCAAGCCCAACCTCCTTCCTTTTGTTTTAGTCCTTTTTTCATTTTACGCTGTCTAAAATCCCCGTTTTCACAGCACTGTATTCAGTGTCTTTCCCGGACCAGTGCTTGCACTGTCTTCCCAGACCTCCCTGCGGTGTTCGCTGAGGTGCCGTTCTGCAGTCCATCTCGCCCTGCCTCCTCTTCCATCTAACGTAAGCTTTCCATCACTCGGCCCGGGGGCTCTATGTCCCTGTCGTCACTCCTTGTACCCACGGTCATATGCTTTTCTACTTTGCACCCGCACCACTGTCATAGCAAACCCCTGAGAGGAAGTTACTGCTCTTGGCATTTGTCAGATGAGGAGATGAGGCTCAGGAAGGTAAACAACCTGCCCTGCCGAGGGTGCTCAGCTGGAGAATCGTGAAGATAACCTACATAGCTCTGATTCCAGGGCGCCTATCTTCTGACTCCATCACTCAGATTTAATTACTTAAGATTCATAAAATTTTTTTTTTTTGCAGTACTAGGGATCGAACTCAGGACCTTGTGCTTGCCAGGCAAGCACTTATTCCACTGAGCCATATCCCCAGCCCAAGATTCATAAAATTATGTTAAAATTAGAGGATACGTGTACTTAACTGAAGCTAGAAGCCAATTGTGTCCTTGAAACACAATGTGTAGTATTTTGTCTCAAAATACAGATTTTTCATAAACAAGTTTAATAGCATTACTTGTGACTTACGATTTCATTATGATACTTTAACCTTAAATGAAAATCTCACAATATCTTCAGATATTTAATACTCTTCCTGCTAAAGGGGAATGAGACACAGGAACACCAGATGGGACAAAAGAGGGAAAATTACAAGGGAATGGGTTATAGCTCCAGCGTAAGAAATCAGGGACAGTGTGCAAATTGTTTCAACATCCAAGTCTCTCTGGATCTTCAAGGGCTTTATGAAATGGCCAGGTAACTCCCCAAAACACTTTTGCACTTTCTCTCTCACTTACGTTCTCAGTGTCTCTGAAATATGGATATGTTTAGTTCAAAGATAGGAAATCGCAACCCCAACTTGTAGGTGTAAGAGCACAACAGCCCTGGTCACTGCCCTGTCAACCATCAGTCTGGTCGTGTACACCCTAGGCCAACAATGGCGAATCTTGTAGAGCTTTTGATGATAACAAACCACCTACTGTGGCACACAGGGTGCCATAGGTTCGCAACCACTGCTCTAGGCCTTCTGGCTTCCAAGGCCAGGCAGGCAAACCTATCTTTGATTAAATAGGGTGTACATGACCTGTCTTATGTGTTGGAAAGGATAAGAATTTCATAAGTCAAAAACATAAAGAATGATCAGCTGTAATTTAAGAAAAGCACTTCATAGTTCTCAAGCAAGCTATGCTCATAAAACTTAGCAGCTTGTTAACTTGAGTTCAAAAATAGTCACAGCTTCTCTGCGACGTACGAGCCCTATAATTTTTTTAAACAGGTACAAAATTAAAAGCAAAGAACCTATGATACCTAGAGCACTCAATAGATAACAAGCTATTTTATGTTCAAGGAAAAAAGTAATTAAGATTTCACAGAAAATGGATTTGAAGAAAGAGGAAGAAAACCTGCTGGAACCCGCCCTCATGCTCTGCAGAGGAGGGGAAATACTGCCTCAGTGTGGAGAAGCCAAGACAGACAGGCTGGAGAGTCCCTGGGGTCACTCCTCGGGGTCCTCTCTTCAGATCCTCTTTCCTCCATGTTACACTGGGAAGATGAGCTACCGTGCCATGGGCCCAGGCCAACGAAACCAGCTGGGCTCCAGGCCACAGAGAAAACCACTTGTTTCCCCTTACCATGTGATGCTTTTTCCAGGACGTCCCTTTCCTCCTCCTCCAAAGGCCTAGAGTAATGGGGAAGGAGGCTGATTGGTGTTTCTGGTTTCATGCCCTCTTCCCACTTTTGATCTGAGTGCAAAGAAGCCTGTCCATGGGCAGCCTCACTTACCTGGGTGCCATGCTGGAATTTTAGAGTAACACAAAGTGTGTGTGTCCTCAACTTTGGCCTCTGAATACGCTCATGCCTTGTACTTGGGGAGAAGGTTGACAAGGCAAGACAAGCAAATGTGGTAGTGGATATCTGTCCTTCTACCATCTGGAAGGCTGAGACAGGAGGGTTGGAGGATAACAATTTTAAGACTATAGTGACTTATCAAGACTGTCTCAAAAGGCGGGGAGGAGGGAAAACCTGGACGTGCAGGTTAGTGAAAAGGCCCTGGGTTCAATCCTTAGCATAAGGAGAAGAGAGAGACAAATTCAAGACCCCAAATCCCTATTTAGTCCCCGGTGACATCAATCCCTTGATAACTATGTTGAATTCTCTATCACTTGGAGACACTCACTGATTAGGCTGGCTGGGGAATGACCATCTCAGTGATGATCCTCCAACATCTGTGCGTTCACAGTGTACTTTCACATCTATTAACTCACACAGAGAGACCACTGGCTCAGTGAAGGCCATTTGGTTCTGACCGGAAGTGTGGATTTTCCTCTTCCAGGAATCCCAAAATACCCTAAACAGACATCCCTAAGAATGCTGGGAAAAGGCTCCTACGTAGATGGGGACTGGATAGCAGAGAGAATTTTAGGTTTCTTGCACCCACCCTGTTGATATTTGTATCACTGTTGCTTTTTAACCCCCAGACTCTAAAACTATAAAACAGAATGTAACAAATGCATGAGAAATTCCAACACAGAATTAGTAGGGTTTCAAACCCCCTAAGATGATGTAAAATATCACTACATCTCCATTTACTGGCAAGAACTGTTGAAAGGCGCATTACTATATTTAATAAGCACTATTATTTCACTCATTTGCTAATTCCTATGTTTGTTTGTTTGTTTTGTCTTTTTGAGACAAGGTCTCACTCTGCAGTTCAGGCTGGCCTTGAGCTCACTTTGTAGCCCAAGCTGGTCTCGAGTTTACAATGACCCTCCTGCCTCAGCCTCCCAGGTGCTAGGATTACAGGCATGTGCCACCACGCCTGGCTTCCTATGTATTCTTACAAATAATCATTTGCGACATTCTCAGGAAAATCCTTGATGACAGAGAATACAACTTGACCTGGTCACAAGATCATGGGACAGTCGCTGATTACATATGCACAGCGACTTGCACTAGCAAAGAAATATTCAATAATCTTAAATATTTGCCTTTTATATTAGCCGTATACTTGTTTCAAGTAGCAGCTCAACTTTGTTGAATATGAGCTTATTTAGATCAATACTCTTCATCCTATACAACATACACAGTCGATATAGATAGAGTATAGTTCTCTACTTGTTAACTTCTTTCTCTAGCAGTTTTTGTCTGGTTACTTCCGAATTACTTGAATTTATCATGAAGTTTTTTATATTTGAGATTTTTATAGCCTTTAATGTTAAGCCTATCTTTTTTCTAGAAGAGCCCCTCAGGTTTTTTTTTTTTTTTTTTTTTTGGTCTTTTTGAGACAGGGTTTCCCTATGCAGTGCAGGCTGACCTTGAGTTCACTTTGTAGCCCAGGCTGGTCTTGAACTCACAACGATCCTCCCCCTTCATCCTCTTGAGTGCTGGGATTACAGGCATGCACCACCATGCCTGGCCTTCCTCAAATTTTGACTAATTATTAGTCTGTATCCCAGAACCCTGAGTGAGAAGGAAGTGAGGAGAAAATAATAATAAATTTAGAGCTGAACGAAATATTAGTGAGCACTTCTTTCAATTTTTCTCCATCTTCATTTTATTAACCAAGACATTTTTGAGATGAAGAAATTGAGTTCCGGAGCAAAAAAATGATTCCTCCAAGGTTAACAAGATGATCAGAGTAGGCCAGGCATGGTGGCACATTCCTGTAATTCCAGAATTCAGGAGTCTAAGCCAGGAGGCCCACTATGAGTTCAAGGCCAGCCTGGGCTACATAGTGAGCTCAAGGACAGTCTGTATTACATAGTAAGACCCTGTCCCCCGAATCCAAGCTAATAGCAAAGTTATACCAAAGAGCCTCCAAATAGCCCTACTATATGATTTTACTTCCAAATTATTCCTGAACAGGTGAATCTACGGGGCTGCTTTGATGTTATAGAAGTCCAATCTGTTTTCAAATGCTGATGACAAAGATTCTCAATGAAATACCTTAATAAAATGATAGAGGATGATACTGTAGATATTGCTAATGTCCTTAATCAAAATTCTCTAGATATTGCTAATACCGTTTACTGTATTAATTAGTATTCATGATAGCAAAAATCTCTAGTTGCTTTATCATTAAAGTAGCCATGGTCTAGACTATTAATCAGTCCTCATGAAGTATATTCAAGAAATCATGTCAATTACAAAGGCTTCCTTAACTAATCTGTGTCATCATGAAAGTATATAAAGTATTTTCTCTTTCATATAATAAAATAACTGATTTTTTTTCTGGGAGATTTTGTCAAGTTTAAAATCATAAAATGTCCAAACATTCATTTCACACATGAATAATCATTATTTCAGTAATAAAACAGGAATTCTAAACAGTACATTTAGATATTATTACAGACAAAGTACAAAGCTAAGCACATTTTCTGCACACAAAGATGGAACTGATCACAACTGTATATCACTGGGGAATTAGGGAAAATGACTATCTGTGTAAAGGAACAGAGGTGGGCCTGGAAATGAGAAGGAACTTTGTCTTTTTCTGTATATTTGATTTCTTTCGCCAAAGAAAGACATACAATGGATATGACAGTATGTTCATTAGTATCTTTTGGGGGTGATAGGTATATAGGTGTTTATCATTCTGGGTTTGTAAAGTTCTCAAAACATGAAATTATTATTTTTTTTGTCTTGTAGAGACAGGGTCTCACTATGCAGTTCAGGCTGGCCTTGAGCTCACTTTACAGCCCAGACTGACTTTAATCTCGCAATGATCCTCCTGCCTCAGCCTCCCAAGTGCTAGGATTACAGGTGTGTGCCACCATTCCCAGCTGGAAAGAATTTTTTTTTTAAATGAAAGAATTTTGTACTTAAAATTGGATATTTTCATGGAGCTATACTATATGATCTCAGACGTCTACATTCTCAACCTACATTTTAAAGCGATGCATACCAATAAGTTCTTCTGATTACTGATTAATCACATTTTCAAAACAGAATGTCCTAGTTCAACTATTTTGGGGAAAAACACAGCTTGTTAGTATTTTAGAGGTTAAAAAATTTGATACAAACACCCACCAACAGGCCAGGTAATTTGCTTGGGTCCCACTCTGTAAAATTATAATACATGTGATATGAGTTCATTCAAGAATACCATGTTTACCAACCATTGGCGAATCCCCACCATCTTGTTTAATGAAGCTCTGTATCATTTCTAAGGTTTTTATTTTTATTTTTCATTCTCTTTAATGGTTTGATCAATCTTGCATTCTTACATCTGGTAATCTGAGCAACTTCATCGAAGATAACCACATGTAATATAACAACCATTGTTAATTTCCTATCACTGTTTTGAAATCCTGTATCATTTTTATTGTTTTTGTATTGTGCTGCTTTTGTCTATGTTGTTGTTATTTTGGGTTTTTAAAATTCTCTTTAAAGGGGCTGGGGATATAGCTCAGTGGAATAAGCGCTTGCCTAGCAAGCGCAGGGTCCTGAGTTCGATCCCCCAGTGCCTTCTCAGATGCTGGTGGCCATTGTGACGCACAGTTACACATAAATGAGTGTTGATTCTTGACAGAAACCTGCTTTAAAGTCAAATCTCTCTCACTAACATCATTAGCATACGATTAACCTTTCCAAGGCCTGGAATTAGCTGGTGATAATTTTAGAATCTACAATTATCCACACAATTGTCTCCAATTAGCGGCCTCTGAAGAGTGGTCAAGAAGAGGGAGAAAATGGAGGGGAATGCGGACTTGTCTCTAGCAGGGGGCGGGCCTTTTTACCTCAGGTCTGCCATTAGACTGAAATGATTGACTTGGGGTTGAGGTGGAAGGGCACGGATGTTGCTTATACAAATAGTGTTTGGAAAAAGCTGGAAGAAAAAAATGAATTCTCCGACTAAGAGACTATTCCTCAGTGATTTAAGAGATTATCTCCCAAGTAAGTAGGATAATAAACCTAAGGAAGACCAAGGCCTTTCTCTTCGGAAGTATGCATTGAACACCTCTTGCAGCAAGAATCGTAGCCAAAGTAAAATAAAATGTCTCAGTCTAGACAAAATTCCACAGATAAAATATTTGTCTTAGTTCTGTTTGTTGTTGTTTTTTAAATAACTCACAACAAATTCTTTTTTAAATGCCCTGGTTTCCTAAGTTAAAAAGTCAAACACCAGCTGTTACACAAGGCAGTCATGAACTCAAATTTTTTAACTTCCAAAATACTAACAAGCTGTATTTTTCCCCCAAATAGCTGAACTAGGACATTCTGTTTTGAAAACATCTCTAAATAGATGCAGTTTCAGCTACTCCCGTCTCTGCTCTTGCACTAAAACTAACGGTAGATACAGTCACCTTTGGATTCAACATAAATAACAAAATAAAAATGGGCACGAATCTTTCTACTGGTGAGAAAAAAAGATATATTCTGTCAAGATAAACTCCTTAAAGTTAACTATAGGCACAAGCACCTGCCTAGCAAGCACTACGTCCTGAGTTCAATTCTCGGTACCAAAAAATAAAAAAATAAGAAAAAACTAATTATAATGACATGAACTTAAGAAACTTCCCAATCTATAATCAGATCAAGGTCCTTCCTAAGACTTTCTGAAGTTTTCAGGAATTTTTTGAGTTTCTCTGCTCTTCTCCTTCTCCTCCCCAAACTGGGCCCTTTCTCTTCAGGTGCCCCAATCCACACTGTGGTAAAAACTTTTCAAGTCACAATCTAGGAGTAATCAACCCACGCCTCAGGGAAGAGGGAGCCTTTGAATTTGCTAGGCATAATTCTTTTAGAGAATAACAAGTACTCCTATTCAACATAGTTCTGGAAGCACTAGCCAGAGCAATCAGACAAGAGAGAGAAATAAAAGGAATAAGGATAGGAAAGGAAGAAGTCAAACTATCACTATTTGCAGACGACATGATACTATACATGGAGGACCCCAAAAACTCCACAAGAAAACTCCTGGAATTAATTGACAAATTTGGCAGCGTAGCTGGATACAAAATCAACACCCAAAAATCAATAGCATTCCTGTACACAAACAACAAACAGACTGAGAGAGAAATTGAGGAAACCATACCCTTTACAATAGCAACCAAGAAATTGAAATACTTAGGAATCAATCTAACAAAGAATGTGAAAGATTTATTCAGTGAAAACTACAATACTCTGAAAAAGGAGGTTGAAGAGGATTTCAATAAATGGAAAAACATACCATGCTCATGGTTAGGGAGAACTAACATTGTAAAAATGGCCATACTACCAAAACTGTTGTACAGATTCAATGCAATTCCCATCAAACTACCGTTAACATACCTCACAGATCTAGAGAAAATATGCCTCAAATTCATCTGGAACCAGAAGAGACCCAGAATAGCAAAAG